>JAHWXV010134164.1:0-15591 GCA_024586415.1 Phrixothrix hirtus | reverse complement strand
TATATATATATATATATATATATATATATATATATATATATATATATATATATTTGTTTAACTTGTAAGTACATTTTAAGATATTTCAATGAGCGATCTGCTAATTAAAAATTATACAAACGCAGTGAAAGTCTGGAAATGTGAAATTTATTTCTGTTTATTTTAATACTATAATAAATGTAATTAAGGTGAGCAGAGTTTATTTGCATCTAAATGCAGCTCAGGAAATAGGTAAGAAACCTTCCAATTTTAATATTTGACAATTTAACCACTTCTAGTTCTTTTACTACTATAAAATTATTGACTACTTATAACAAACTTTCGTGAAATAAGCTTTAATTAGGAATTATCATTCATTGAAATAGCATAGGTGTTATCTTAGCTAATAATGTTATAATTTAAATTACTATAATTGAAATTTTATGTAGCTACTAATTACTACTTTAAAAAAGCAAAAAGCAATCAAGGTGAAACAAAAATGTTTTGAAGTGAATGCATGTAAATGCAATATGGCGGATAAAATAGTTCATTGAATTTTTGCATTTCGAGGTAATTGATTTTAGAAACCTCGTGATTTAATTCAAATCTTGTAAACTTCAACATCAAAAAAACCAAATAAAATCACACTTATTTTATTTTTCTAAAAGGCCTATATATAGTATAGTATATAGCAATACTTTAAATCCAAAGCAAAATGTTTCTCAATTAATGAAAAAGGGATAGCTTTGCTAAATAATGAAATTTAAACAAGAAACCATAGCATTCTGAAAATTAAGAAAGTAGTAGTAATTAGGGTTTTTTAAATCGTAAAAATAAATAGCTTCAAAACGGTAACGCGCAAATACATTACCGCAAACCCAGGACAACGCTCTAAAAACTACATGTTATTAATCTTGGTCGTGGGCGAACCAATGTCTTCGAACTAGACAAGCTAGTAAAATCAGTTTGAAATGCAAGTATCTGATTCGCCAAGCAAATCATGAATAGGTAACTAAAAAAAGTTAATAAAAACCCTAGACGACAGGAAGTCAACATGTTTTCGTGCAATTTCGAGCACTAAAACTACATCGCGAAAACACCAACGAAACCTCAGACTACTTGAAATGTAACTAAACCGACGAAGTACATCTAAGTACTGACGTAAAAATGATACAAATAATATACAGTAGAATTTGGTTATAACAACATTAGATGTAACAACAGCCCTATTATAACGTCATAGTTCTGTTGGTCCCGCCAATTTCTTATACCATCCGTATGTTAAAAATCCCGTTTGTAACATCATAAAACCCTGTTTTGATAACATATTATGTATTTTCAAATTAATAAATAATGTATATTTTTTAAACATGTATTAATAATAAATCACCAAGATATAATTTGCGAATGTTAAATTAGGTATCTACATAGGAGCATATTTATTTTTATATGTAATGGAAATTTAACTGTAAAAGATTTTCTTGTTTAAAGAGGTAGGTACTTAAGAAAATCCTAATCCCATAATACCCAGTGCAATAATGTACATACCATAATTGCTGTTTTCTGATAATTTTAGAACTAACAATGTTAATGGTTGAATTCCAACGGCGAAAGTTTAATCTCCTCAGTTATTGTTTAACAGTAAATCGGGTACATTGTTAGTTTTAGCAAGAATGACTACGTTAAAAAGAAAAGTTTTAACCTTAGAACGTAAAGTAGCGATAATTAAAAATATTGATAGTGGCAGAAAAAAAGCAGATGTGTGTAAAGAGTTTAATTTAACGAATTCTACAGTGTGTACAATTTTAAAAAACGGAGATATAATTTTAAAAGGTTTTGAAGAAGGGAAGGGAAAAGTAAAATAAAATTAAGTCGTGTGTAAAAAGCGATATTGATGGTGTATTAATTACGTGGTTTAATCAACGTAAAAGTGCTAACCTACCATTAAACGCACCGTTATTGATGCAGAAAGGTAATTTATTTGGTCAGCTACTAGGCAACATAAATTTTAAGTATTCTAATGGATGGTTAAATTGATTTAAAGAACGATATGGTATAAGCTTTGGAAAAGCTTCTAGTGAAGCAAAAAGTGTAAATCTTGAAGATACTGATTATTGGGTAAAAAACGTATGGCTAGAATTGCGGAAAACATATGCAGACGAACAGACTTACAATACCAACGAAACTGGTATTTTTTAAAGATTTTCCTGGGTAAAACTTTGAAATTTAGAAATAAAAGATGCACAGGTGGAAAACTTGCAAAAGATAGAATAACCGCTTTTATGTGTGCTAATATGACTGGTACAGATAAAATAAAACTTCTTGTAATTGGAAAAGCGGCAAATCCAAGGTGTTTTAAAAATATAAAAACCTTACCAGTAAATTATAAAGCCAACTGAAAACCATGGATGAGATTTTCCAAGAATAAATTCGGCGATGGGGCAGAGAATTGATTGGAAAAGCAAAAAATTTCTACTCATTATTGATAATTGCCCATCACATCCAATTTTAGAGAATTTGAAGAATATTAAACTTGTTTTGTATTTCCTCAGAATTCCACAAATGTACTTCAGCCTATGGATCAAGGCATTATAACAAATCTTAAATACCAATACAGGAAATTTCTTTTACAAAAAATTATTTGTAATATGAACGATACCGCTAATATAACGATTTCTTTATTAGTTGCTGTAGATTTTTTGGCGAAAGCTTGGCGTAATGTTACCTCTTTAACTATACCAAACTGTTTTCGCTATTCAAAGTTGTATAATCCTCGAACAGTTAACGCAAATGAAGATGATGATGAAGAAGACGATATTCCTTTATCAGAATTAACCAAAATGTTTCAAACTTCAGAAAACGATAAATATCCGTCATCTACAACTGCTACGGAATATGAAACTGTAGATGACGGTTTGTTAGTTTTTGAATCAATTACTGACGCAGACATTGTACATAATATAAAATTTCCCATCGAAAATATTTTTCATAGAGATGATGAAGACGAAACAATAGACTTGGAAGAAACTGAAGTACCGTCAAATGCTGAAGCACGTAGCGCGATGAAAGTGTTAAAACTTTACTACAGATCTAAGGCAAATGCAAGTGAAATTGTAAATAAGTGATACGACATAAAAAATGATATATATAAAGATCTTTTTCATGGAAAACATTTACAGTATAAAATGACGGACTTTTTTAATTAAATATGTATGTATAATTGTCCATTTTCTAAAATACATATGTACATTTGCAAGTTGTGGTAAATATGATTAAATTCTTAATATAAATAGATTTTTTTTAACCCAACCCCTTAACCCGCGAATAGCGGCAACCGCTTATAGCGTCAAAAAATGGTGATCCCTTAGATGAGGTTATAACCGAGTTCTACTGTAGTTGGGTACTACCCCAATACCTATAGAAATTGCTAAAGCAAAATAATCAAATAAATAAAGTCCGAAATGTGTGAATCGTGTGGGACTCGATTTAAAACAATACGCTTGCAATCCGAGCTTATTCCAAAGCCAACGCATTACTACACTACAAGACCTTCAGGAAGCAATTCCTTAGTTCCCAAAGCAGTTAATACCCATAACCCCGAAATTGAAGTCAAAATCATTTGTTACCAAACAACAATTTCCTAACCAAGCTAGAAAAAAAAGCAACTCGTTGTTCAATTAGAAAACATACGAACTAACTAAAAGTAAATGAGTTTTTATCTATTACATACAGTTAAATCTAAAGAAAGTTGAAATTGCTAAATAGCAAAGCAGTTATTAAAATAAGAATTACTTCTTCTGCAGAGCATCTCGGGCACAAACAGTCATCAAACTCAATGTTTGCATTCTAAGTCTATCCCCTGGTGCCCTTAAATGGGTTTGTTTGTATTTCGTTCATGTATTACTTGCTTTGTAAAATTTTTGTAATTTTGCACACTGATATATTAATTTAAACTTGTGATTTTTTTATTTGTTCAAAAGGTATCTCGCAGGATGAAAACCTAAAAATGAAGTGAAACCAATAAATATATATTCAAGCTTAGGTAAAAATGGCAGAACATAGAGATATTGTTCTGTAAACCAGAGTCGATATTCTGACGATTTTAAGTAAAATCTACAAAATTGACGTTGGTTACCCAACCTTGAACTAATTCACGTTTGAAATTAGGGTAAATAATAAAATTCATTAAAGAAATTACTCAATTTGCCAACGTGAAACCAATAATAGTAAGTACCAATGGAAATTGCAGATAGAATTTTTTATGTTGGTTGTAGCATTACTTCTAGTAAACGTTATTTAAAAAATGTTAAATATTCTTATGGATATGGGTAACCCCTCTGAGAGCAAACGTCATCTAGTTTATATGTTAGGAATTTTAAAAGCTTCCTTTAAACCAATTCTAAACAGAGTTTTTGAGATTTGTAGATAAGGTTCCAAATCAATACACAGTACTCCATCTTAGAGCGTACAAGTTCAAAATATAAAGCTGATAATTCAGTTTTATTTGTAAAAAGCGTTACAGTTTTTTGTAATAAATGCAACAACTTCAAAGCAAAAACACAAATTTTGCCTATATGATTGGAAAATGAAAAATTAAAGTTAAAATAGATACTTAAATCCTTAATAGACGTTGTACAAATTATAATGTCAGATATTACAGTATATTTGTATTTTATTCGATTGAATACACAGGTATACGAAATGATTTGCCATTTAGAAATGTTTAATGTAGATTCATCCTTAACATACCATTTTAATAGTTCATTAATTAGGAATTGCAGTTCGTGACACTCATAGATATTCAAAATACCCGCAAATAACTTTAGGTTATCAGCACATAGTACATTCTACTTAAGAGCACATCATTTAAATTATGTGTTAAAAAAAAACTGCGCCCAAATTGAAATCTTGTAGAACGCTTGATATGTAGTTAATGTGCGTTTCATAAATCCCTGTTGATATGGGGAACCACTTCTTAACAAAACCATAAGTTTGGGCATTGTAGCTTAGGTAGAAGCCAAAGTAAACAAAGGCAGAACTAATATAACCTTATGTTCGTCTCTTGTGACCACCTTCACTTGATAGGGCTCTTCAGCTCCTCAGTAAACTCAGGTTAGGCAAGTAAATGCTAATATAAATAACTAGAATACGAACTACAATGTTTTGGGCGCTCTTAGATCATTAATAATTACGAATACGTAATTAACAGGGTAAATTGCTGTTTAATAGCGGTGATGAGATCTTAGCATAAGCTAACATAGTGACTAAGCTAAACGTTGCACTAAGTTTTGTACTGAATTGGTTATATACCAGCTTGTTGTATCAATTTGTCGCATCAGAAATAATAAATCACAGTAATAAATAACGATTTAATTATCACAGTGCAAAAATATTAAGTGGAATACATAATTATAACAAAATTGATATGACTAGAGTGACATAATACAAAAACTAAGCTGTGTTGCACTATAGTAATACAAATTTAAAACAAAGTTTCGACATTTGACAGCTGTTAATCAAAAGGGCAGTAATCAGTCGCCAAATGCAGGTTCTTTAAAAATGATAATTGTTGGAATAAGATGATGGCGGTTCCCGTTGAATTCCAACTGAACTGTAAAGAGCACTGGCCAAGTAGTCCACGCAATTATAAAATTAGGAAACGTCGGTTTTGTACCATGGCAAAAGTGAAACTTACATAATAACAGGCTAATTACTGCCAGAAGATCAATTCAAGGTGGCATTACGAGCGACGCTCGTAGTATCATGATTTTAAATTCAGTCATAATCAAACTTATTTTTAACAATTGTACAAATTTATTAACATAGAATGTAGCTTAGTGATAAATTTTAAATCATTTATGATAATTCAGTTTCTAGGCCAAAAAGTGAATTTAAATAAAGTAATATCTAATTTGGAAAAACCCTCCCCAAATTTTTAAAAACGAAATTAGTTGTCGTCTCTAAAAATGATTAGTTCAGACCAGGGGTACAAATCAGTGACGACATTAATATGAAGGACAAGTTCCAGCGGTTCCATTAAACGATGATGTAAGCTCTGATTCCGGATCCAGGGTTAATTGCGCCTTGCTCAAATAATTATACCGTCTATTAATTAATCCAGATGTTATATTATCCAAACACTACAGGTAAGGTCACAGGTACAAATTACAGACTATAAGTCAAGGCCGCAACAGCGAAAGCCGTCATAAGCTTTGATGATATCGTACTGAACAGATTTCAAAAAAATATATAAGAAACTCATCTGGAAGCATTCTCAATTAGGATAATATTATAAATAAAAGACCCCTATGACAAATACTTGCATTTAAACCTGAAAGTAAAAGTTAATTTAGAATTTTTCCCATTAAAAAAAATATTGCCAACCAAAATAATATCAGTGCCCTGCAGGTAGGCTTGTTACCTCTACTTTTTAGAGTTTATATTAAACGTTGTCTAAGACTTTTAAATCAAACTAATTAAATCATATTTTGTTATTGCGATTTAAAAAATAAAAATAAAGAATACATATACAAATTGTACAGTATGTAGTACAACTATTAATTGCATAATTGCAATTTCGAAAAAATAATACGTTTTTTGCACTTTCGAGACTAAAAGGCCACTTTTAGTCACTTGTTTCCATTGCTAAAGCGACACTTTTAATCTCAAGGGACTAAAATTTTACTTTAGTCCCAAGAGAGATAAAGTAAATTTAATTCCGCTCACCATTGCAATAACAAAAATTAACCAATCAAACTTATATATTGCTGAAAGCGTTTCTATAGCGCTTCATAAATTAAACTCAAATAGCATTTTCCGTGAAGCATACATTAATAGATAGAATGATCTGTCAATATCAAAGTCATGCAATTTTACTTTCTTCAACCTTTTTGGGCTTAAATTTTTCGAAAGTGCAAAAGATAATGTATATACCTCGGAACTAAAAGTGCTTTTTAATCCCTCTCGAGATTAAAAGCAGCACTTTAGTCCCTTGGTATATAATACACCATTAACACTCTGTCGTTAAAATAAAAATAAGTAATGCTTATACAATTATATAGGATGTAGCAAAAATATACTAATTCTATAGCTACAAATAATAAATTATAATTATTGTAACTGAACATTACATTTCACCTAAACTCTGCAAAAATTCGAAGAACCCAGAAAAGATAAAAATATAGATTAAAATTGAATACGTTACTGACTCTACTAACTACTAGTAACTGGTTGTAACTATAATTTGAAATTAGAAGGAGAAAAGAGGATAATCGTGTATAATAATACCCATTTTCGGAATTGTTGGACATCTCAAAAACAATGTAGAAGAAAGCTTTAGAAAGCTTTATAAGTCACAAATAATTTTTGGATAATCGCCAAATTAAGTTAATGCAAAAAATTGTGGATGAAAGGTGGAGTATTCTCAACTAGAACATGGAAGCATTTTGAAGGCGGTTCGTAGGGTTAGTAACAGCAGGTGTTGTTTATTGGAGATAAGTTAATGGCCTACAGTTCATAGAGCATCTCATTACAACGCCACTTCAACGTTCTCCAGGATGCAAATGAAATACGGCCGAAAGCTTAAACAGTAGCTCCATGAAAATATCTAATCAGTAAAATTAAGACCTGGTTTGAGGTGTATAATATGCCATTGTACTATAGTATGGTCAGATTTATCTCGTAGATCGTAAACAAGTTTGAAATGTACCTTGGAAGTGATGCAATGATATACCTTCGTGCCAATTTTGTTGCAAAATATATGGCAGCATTGAACTGAACGTTCGTTTACAAAGATTGTAGTGTCCCGCATACTTATTATAAATCGATTCAAGGTTTTGACAAATTTGTTGAAACCTGTTGAACTTGTCAAAAGCTTTTAGGAGGATCACGTATATCTTTTACCCAGTGAGTTTTATCTTGCGTAGTTATCAAATCGTCATCACATAAGGTGAAACAACCATAGTATTACATCTGACAAGGGAATCTGACGATCGAAAATAGGAGAAGCTGGGTCATAAGCCGTAGAATTGTGTTTAGCAGTTTTAATTGCTTAATAGATTTTTAAAATGTTACCATCTCAGTTACAATGATTATCGTGACGATTGGATGAGACAGCAGCAACAATAACTTGGTTTAAATGCTTTCTATCATTTAACTGTAGGCAGTATTTAGGTGTTTGCCAATGTTTTTGTATTTTATAGTTTGACAAAGATGATATACGCACTTTTAAAATAAACTAGCTACCATTATCTGACAGTATGATTTGTTGCACCCCAGATGTCAAAAAGGTATCGTTTTCTAATAGTTCGATAGCTATTTTAAGCTATTTTAGACGTAGCATTAACGCAGGGAAATATAAAATGATGTTATTTAAACCAATCGATATATATATATAAATAAAAATTGGGGCTCATTTTCAAAACTTTTCCAAAATTAGAAAGGATATCAATTGGCCTATAATTTGTTATTTCCGTATGATCACCATGTTTTAACACAGGGACATATGCGAGGAAATTCCCATGTTTGACAATGTTGAGGTTTGGTTCTTAAGAACCTCTTCGTAATCCTTAACTAGAAAGCAGGGAATCTAATTATATCCACATATACTTTTGTTTGTAGGTTTTTTTTATAGCATTCTATAACTCAGCTGCTATACCAATAGAAACAGAAATAAAGAGCATGTTGTTGTGAAGGTGCTGTTTATAATCGCAATCAATACAGGTACATCGATAAACACTCCCAAAATGTTCAACTAGTTCCTGTGGTGTAGTTAGCGCGATTTTGCCTTTACGAATTCTACCAAAACTTCTAGAAATACCACGGCTTGTGTTAATGAACGACCAAAAATGCTTTAATAAAAATTTGGGTATTGTTGAGTTTTCTATAATCGTTAAGTTACGGTGCTACTTTAAGGTAATAATTCCTAAAATTCTATGGACAGATTAAAAAAGATAACCAGGAATGAAGAACAACAATAGATGAAGTGGAAGGAGCTTTTCACGAACCAAAAATGGCAAACCGAATAAAAACTCAAGGTGAGGTCACTTAGCGCGAGCATCAGAAGACAGGCCAAAAAAGGAATTTTAAATAAAAAACCGCGTAATGAGGATGCAGTTAAGCAAGCAATATTTGGTAAATATTAATATAATAGTCGTCATACGAGGGACAAGCCATTATTATTGAGAATGAAGAAATTAGGTAGGCCATGGAAAACCTCATTAAGAGCAACTCTTTACTTGACATTTCCAGCTTCATTTGCTAATTTATCTTAAATAGCATTTGAAAGAGATAGCTTTAAATTTCGCAAGCGTAGTGAAAAACGAAATTAACCTGAGTACATTTTCGCATAATGAATTATTATGACTTTAAGAAAGGTTTAAGTACCTAAGACTGCGAAGAAGGTTTGGCATCTACATTTGGCGATCAGGCCCCTTCCTTAGGAACACTTTACAGATGATACAAGGAATTTGAACGAGGCAAAACGACTGTTGATCACCAGAAAGGTGCGAGGAAAACATTGCTGCCGTGAAAAAAATTATAGAAGCAGATAACAGAAATATTTACGCCGTGATAGAAGCTCATCTGGAGATTGGATCCTAATCTGTGAAAACAACAATACACGACCACCTTCATCTGAAAAAAAGTCATAAGTCGTTTTGTATCTCATCATCTTACAGATTTTCAAAAAGCAGAACGAGTACGAATTTGCCACGAAACTCTAATACTGCTTAAGAATGGCGGACACAAAATTTTGTCAAAATTTGTAACAGGGGATGAAACTTACATACCATTTTCGACATGCCAAAACGACAACACAGCAGCGTATGGATCCATGAAGACGAGGCCACACCAACAATAATCAGAAAGCAGCGAGCAATGAAGAAAGTAATGTACGCTGTGTTCTTTAGAAGAACCGGTCTAGTAGGGGCTATTAGGCTAGAGGATCAGAAGACTGTCACAGCTAAATGGTACGTCGAACACTGTTTGCCGGAAGTGTTTAATAAATTGCCAAAGACGGAAATTGTGCTACATCACGATAATGCTTCTTCCCACACTCCAGCGGTAACTCGGCAGTATTTGGCTGCAAACAAGATTAATGTAATCGAACACCTCCATACTTACCGGATCTGGCAATATGCGACTTTTCACTGTTTTGTGGGCTAAAAATAACTTACGAGGAAGAAGGTTTTTTCAGAGCAAGAGATCAATGCTGCTGTTCGGATACCACTAATCACGAGTATCCAAAAAACGCATTGATTAATGCTTTAGTTATAATACTGAGAGAGTTTTACATCGTTTTGATACAAAAACTTGATTTTATAACGAATCAGTTTTATTCCTTTTTTAATTTAGGTAAATATGGAAAACGTTAAAATGAAGCGTGTTGTATTCTTTGAAATGGATAAAAATACAAAGGTGTACGTTATTGTAAACGATATCCCACGAATAGTTTTATTAATTTTTGCATTGAATTTAGGCAAAGAATATCTTAAGCTAATAGTGTAACCGATAAAACTAAAACGGATGATGTATATGCTGTGTAGAACAAAAGTTTCCTTGAAGCTTTAATCAAAAACTTTGAGTTCTTTTTATAAATTTTGATAATTTAAATGGCCTAGTTTTATCCAAATTCCTATTATATACGTGAGGTTGCGCAATGAGTTCTCGTAAAATACTAATAAAATTCCAGTTCAGTAACACGTATTCTATTTAAAACGTGATTGTAGTAGTTTGACCAACATACGTGTGTATGTATCTTATGCTCTCTGCATTGTTTACATTTGTTAAAACCAGTTCCTAAAATAACCCTAAATCCGCTGTTATTCACATTCTAATTTTTTTATTTTAAATACATTAATTACTTTAATAATAAACATAAACACAGGTGCCCGAGAGTATCGGTGCATTATGTATACTTCCTAGTAGTCGCGGCACATGCAACTACGTGATGACTTGCAGAGTAACCCGTTCATGATAGGGAGATTAGTCTCTATAGAATAGCGTTAGGCATGTCTGGGATAATGCTGGGATAGTGGTTGCACTTGTAGCACGTAGGAAAAATACGTCAACACTGACCGGTATGTTATCGATTCCGTAAGTAGGGAATGCGACATCGACATAAGGTGCGATTTCGGCTAGCAACCAGATCTATCTTTAAAAATATTGATAAAAGAGCACAAGGAAAGCCTCGGACAATCAAAGCCATGGTTGGCGGCAAACATTGAACAAAATTGTCCTACCTTGGGATAAATACGAGAAAATGGAATGGAAAGTGGGAACGTGGAAGGTAAGAGGGATGTATGGAAAGTAAAATGAGATTTTGAGTGAAATAAGAGAGAGAAAAGGTTAGATGTGCTGTGTGTAAGTGAAACTAAGTGGAAAGGGAAAGAAGTGATAGAGATGGAAAAGGCAAGTCTAGGTTTCTGGTCTGAAGTAGAGAGCTGGAGGCATGGTTCAAAGGGAGTGGGATTGATTGTGAGCGAATTCGCTAAAGCGCATGTAAGAGAGTATGAATTGGTGTCTCCGCGGCTACTCTGGGTTCGAATGAAGATAGGCATCAGGAAAATAGTGGTTGTAGCGTGTTATGCTCCGGTGAATAGTGATAACTAGAATTAGTACGAAACCTTTTGGATAGAGTCAGAAAAGGTACTTAATGCATGTCATATGAATGATAGAGTGATTTTACTAGGTAATCTGAATGAATGGGTGAGAGTAAGAAGAGAAAACATTAATCGTGTAATTGGCCCTTACGGCGATCCCAGAACGAATGAGAATGGGGAAGCGTTAGTTGGGTTATGCTTAGAAAAGGGGATGTTTATATCGAATACGTGGTTTAAAAATAAGTATATCCATTGGTATACGTGGTAAAGAGGAGTGTCTAGAAGCATGACTCATCTAATCGTTTATGACGATAGGTTACGTAAACTGATAAAGGACACACTAGCGATGAGACGTTCTGAATGTGGGTCGGATCATTTTCTGGTAATGTTAAAAATTGAACTCGGTAGAAAGTCGGTATATAAGAAGAAAGCAGTGGAAAGGTTACAGGAGGAGAATGTGAGCGAGCAATTCATACAAAACCTAGAGAAGAGAATGTTGTCAGAAGAACCTGAATGAAAGTATAAAATTAAAAAAGATTGCATTGAATGCGAATGGAACAGGTTTAAAGGCCTGCTGATAGAGTGTGCAACTAAAGTATGTGGAGTGAGTACGATTGGAAAGTCAAGAAAGAATGCATGGTGGAATGATGCCGTGAAAGATGCAGTAAAGGAGAAGAAAGAAATATATAAGAGAATGATTGGAACCAAAAATGAGAAGAACAGAATGGATCTAATAATAGCGTATCGGACCAAAAAGAAGTGTGCAAAGGAAGCTGTGAAGGAGAGTAAAGAAAGTTTGAAGGTGTAGGAGGGACTAAGAGTGCATAATGATTTAGACCGTAATAAAATATTATTTTGGAGGGCGAAAGTAAAGTGATATTGCGTTGGAGAGAATATTTTAGGGATAGGATAAGTGTGAATGTGGGAAATGCTGGAATAACTAAAATCAAAGAGAGCGATAAGAGTATAGGTGTGGAAGAAGTACGAAATGCAATAAAATGGCTTAAAAATGGGAAGGCTGCTGGAGTAGATGAAGTTACAAACGAAACGTTAAAGTATGGCGGTATTCGATTAGGCGAATGGTTGTGCAAACTATTTAGTGCTTTTATTCAATTAGCAAGAGTGCCAGAGGTCTGAAAGGGTGCCATGATCGTGCCTCTGTACAAAGGCAAAGGTGGTAGATATGAATGCAATAATTATAGAGCTATAATTTATTATTATTATTAAGTGTAGCTGGAAAGGTGCTTGGTAGAATGATAATTAATATAGTTCGTATAAATACTGAAGGAAAGATATGTAATGTACAGGGTGGGCTCATGCATGGACGAGGCTGCGTGGATCAACTGTTTAGTCTGCAGAAAATGGCTGAGAAGCGTTTGCATATTAATTAGAAATGTATTGTATATTTTTGGATTTAGAGAAAGCGTATGATATTGTGGATAGATGCAAGTTATGGGTAACTCTGATGGAGTATGGTGTAAAGAGAGAACTACTGAATTCAATCAAAGCAATGTAGGACGGAAGCAGAGCGTGCATGAGAGTAAACGGTGCGGTTAGTGAGTACTTTGAAATTGAGCAAGGTGTGAGACAAGGATGTGTGATGTCTCCTTTGTTGTTTAATATATTCATGGACAAATGTGTGAGAAGTTCATGTGAAGATTTGAGTGATATAAGTATAGGCAGCGAAGATGTAAAAGTGTTGATGTATGCAGATGATGCAGTACTACTAGCTAAAAGCATGAGCCAAATACAACGAAGGTTGAAAACATTTGTAGAAGTGGGTGAAAGAATGGATCTGAAAATCAATAGTGGCAAAACAAAGGTAATAGTTTTCAATGGGAATGATGAAAAGGAAATATGTTAGCTGAAGTTGGGTAGCGAGATAATTCAACAAGTGGATAAATTCGTTTACCCTGGCAGAATGTTTGCAAATGATGGGTGAATAGATAGTGAAATCGAAAACAGAGTGAATACAAGCAGGAAAATAATTAGCAGCATGTGGTTAGTAACCAAGGGTGAACAATTAAGTATGAAAGCAAAGAAGGCTGTGTATAATAGTGTATTTGTTTTAACTATTTTATATAGCAGTGAGACTTGAGTATGTCAGAAGAAGCATATGAGTAAAATAAACGCCGTAAGTATGAGGTACCTAGGAGCTGCATGTGGCAAAACGAGACGTGACAGAGTAAGGAATGAATGGGTGATAGATACGTGCCAGGCGAAGGAGACACTGCCTGAACTGTACAAAAGAAGCGCCTTAAGATGGTTTGGACATGTGGAACGAATGAGTAATGAACGCTTAACAAAGAAAATATATAAGGTGGGTATGAATGGGAAACTAGGTAGCGGTAGACCGAGAAAGATGTGTTTGAATATGATTGAAGAAATAATAAAAGGAAAGAGAATAATGAGCGTAAAGAATAGGAGAGCTTGCCAAAAACGTTGTATCGATTTAACGCAAGCAAAAGAAGTGTGTAAGGACAGAAAGGAATGGAGAAAAATAATGAATGGGTGATAGTAGAGATAGTTACATTGGTAGGTAATAGTGGGCTGGTGTGGATATTGTAGAGTACTGGGAGTTGCGGTGAAGGGCGGTGGTAGTGAGAGGGGTTGGTGTATGGGTGCATGCAGTGGTTATGAAGGTGGAGGCTTGTTATTGGGTTTTGCCTACCCCACTAAGGGAATGGCATGGTTGGTAGTAGTAGTAGTACATAAACATTAAATACTATTCCACAGCTTTTAAATATACCCTATAAGTTAAAACCGAAAGTATACCGTTAAGTAATATACAACTGTGTTACATGGGCGACAAGTCAAACAATGCAGTATCGTGTTCAGTTACAGCGCCCTGGTTATTGGTAACTTGAACACTAGGCGTTATCGAAAAAAGCACATAAAATAATTTCTATTCTACGGTTTTTGATGCATCATAGTTTTCGGATTACCGGTTACTTTACGATGCCCGTTGCTATTGCAGCTGTCACGCTTGTATAAACTAGTTTGTAGAGTACTAGCAATAATTCTTGGATGATCATTATTTTCATGACGGTTTTGCCATTACAAGTCCGTATTGGCCTCATTCAGTGTTATTATGAAGACAACAAACAATAACCGTACGCATTGAGAAGATTTCGAACTTTACATAGACTGGGAAATGGACCCTGCTCTGTAAAATTATTTCGTTAGTTGGTGAGCAGATTTGAAGAAACTGGTTCGGTTACCGACAAAAAGCGTTCGGGTAGCCCAAAATTAGTAGAAAATGTAGCTCTAGTTTTACAAGAAGTTCAAGAAGTTAGTGAAAATTTTGCATATAATGTTTGTAGTGCTAATAAAGTTACAAGGCGTTTGGAGATGAGTTATTTAACAGTTTGGCGAATTCTGAGAAGGTAGTTTAAGTTGTATCCATACAAAATAAAAACGCTTTTTCAAACTCAAACCTCAAGATAAGGTTTTTCGCGTCACTTTCGCTTTGCTGGTGTTAACAGGAATTCAAAATAATGTTCAATGACTAGACAAGATTTTTTGACAGATGAAGCACATTTTAAATTAAATGCAGGCATTAACACACATAACTGCAGGATATGGGCAGAAACTAATCCAAATGAAACTCTTCAACAAGCATTATTTGATGTCAAGGTTACTGTCTGGTGTGGCTTTACATCTAACTTTCTAATTGGCCCTTATTTCTATGAAGAAATGGCTAATGGACAAATTAAGACAGTAACGGTGAATGGGCAGAGATATCTTCGAATGTTACAAAGCTTTGTAATACCAGAATTACAAAATCATGATATCGTAAATATTGCTTTTATGCACGATGGCGCACCCCCTCACATACACAATCCCGTAAAAACACTACTAAGAAACACATTTGGTGATCGTATAATTAGCAGACATTTTCCAAACAGATACCCTTCTAGGTCACCAGATATTAATCCAGCTGACTATTGGTTATGGGGTTACCTCAAAGAAAGGGTGTTTCTTAGTAGACCTACTACTCGTGAGGAATTGA
>JAHWXV010134162.1:2500-12476 GCA_024586415.1 Phrixothrix hirtus | reverse complement strand
AGAGCAAAGATAATTAATATAATTACTAATTATGTTAAAAGACCTAAAAGTAAATTGGACAATTATCAAAAATCTTCTATTAAAGTTAAAAAGTTCCTTAAACTTTATAAATATATTCTAGTTGATAAAGGCAATGTTACCGTTGTAATAAATAAGGAAAATTATGTTACCAAAATGGATGAAATGTTAAAAGACACAAAAACTTACAAGATTTTAACGCGTGATCCAACGTCATTCTGCAAGCCTAAAATAATAAATTAATTCTGATGATGAAAGAAAAAGGAAGTATTACTGCTGAAGTTGCAAAGAAGCTATGCAAATACAATTGCATTCTTCCTAAATTATATGGACTACCAAAAATTCACAAACCTGAAGTCCCACTTAGACCTATTGTGGCTTATATTGATTAATCAACTTATGCAATTTCGAATTGGATTGCGGGTATAACTAATTTTAATATAAAAGACTCATTAATAAATAAGTTTAATGATTTTCAGTTACCAAATAACCAGATTCTTTTTTCATTAGATGCCATTTCTTTATTTTCGAACATACCTTTAGATCTTGTTATCAAAGTTATTACTAAACATTGGAATATCATTAAGTTATATTGTAAAATTAGTTTCTGAAATTGATTAGGTTTATTTTTGATAGTTGTTATTTTGTTTTTCAAGATAAATTTTATTTGCAAGTGTTTGGTACACCGATAGATTCAGCGTTAAGTCCAATTCTAGCCCAAATGGTTTTGGATGATTTACTTTTAGAATGTCTTCCAAAACTTAATTTTCAATTATCAATTATTGGAAAGTATGTTGATGATCTAATTTGCACCTGTCCTGCTGGCCAAATTGACATTAATTTGAACGCTTTTAACTTTTATAACGTTAATATTCAATTTACTGAAGAATTTGAAAAAATAACAGCGTTCCCTTTTTAGACACTAAAGTTATTAGAGATAATAATAACAAAATTCTTGTAGACTGGTACATAAAACTTACTAGTTCAGGGAGATATTTAAATTATTTTTCCAATCATCCCCTTCATGTTAAAAGAAACCTCATTTTAGCCTTAAAAAGTAGAATTTATAAAATAGTGCATCCTTCACTTTTAAATCAGAACCTTAATAAATTAAGGAAAATTTTAATTAACAATGATTATCCTAAAAATTTTATTAATAGCCTAATTTTTAACAATAATTATACTACTATAATTAATAATGAAGAAAATAATTTAATTTATAAAAGGCTATCTTTTATACAACCTATTAGTTACAAAATAAAAAAAGTTTTCAAAAATGTTAATAATTTAAAAATTGTTGATAGTTATTTTAATAGCGTAATTTATTTTCTAAATTAAAAGATAACACTCCAAAACTTTTAGAATCAAATGTAATTTACAAAATTAACTATAATGGTTGTCAACTTAGTTATATCGGGCAAACATCAATTTGGATTAAAAATAGAATTTCTTTATATAGGAGCGACTGTAAACTTAATAAAAGAAGATGCGCCCTAGCCATTTATGTCAATGACAATGATCATAACATCAATTTTGATGATATAGAAATTTTTACCGTTCTATTGACCATAAAGAAAGACTTTTTAGAAATGTTTTATATTAAAAAAATTGATACAGTTAAGAATTTTAAATCAGATACTAACTTCCTTTCGGATATTTATTCTTCATTATTTGTTTTGTAATTTAAGACCCTCTTATATATAATATATATTATATAATATATATTATATAATATATATTATATATATATATATATTGACGAATCGGGGGTAAACATTGGCAACTCTGTTAAAGATCTTGGAAAGATACAACAGTTTCCAATATTCTCGACGTACATCTTAAGGACTTAACAAAAGGCCTTAGACCCCAAGTCAAAGAGAGTCTCATTTTTCATCAGGATTATGACAAACGCTTTTTAGAAAAGTCGAATTTGGCAAAGAAAGATTGTGATGATTATCGCAAGGGAATGGATGGCAATCTTTATCAAAATTGGTTTGAAGCTATTTTAACACCAAACCTCCCAAAAATTAATAAAAAACATTGTACAGTTATCGATAACGCTACTTAACATTCTTGTAAATTTGGATTTGCAAAAAATACATGTAGAAGAGAAAATACAAGAATGGCTTATTAAAAAAGTTATTTGTTTTGGTGAAGATTATCCAAAGTCGGAACTTTTAGAGACTCTCTTGCCATAAAAGGAACAATTCGATTTTTATAAAATTGTCAAGAAATATAACACTACTTTTTAAAAAAGGACGAAATAGGAAAATTAAAAGAAGGCTATATAGAAGTGACCCCGAAAATTGTTAAAATTACATAAGACACGTATGAGAAATAAAGAAAAGATGTGGATTGTTGATAATTTGCAAGAAGACATAGATCTTCTAATAATATATTATGTTATATGTCATATTATGTCATAAATAGTCAATGTAACCTATATTTTGAAAATACAGTAACACTTTTTCGTTAATTTAAAAAGGAAGTGTAATCTGGCAACGTAGTTTATAATCACTTTGCATTTTCAACGCAAAAAGTTTTATATTAAAGGTTAATTGCCCGATACTTTTGAATTAAATTATGCACCTATTCTAATTTATTATGTGTGACAATTTCTAATTTAATTAAATTGCACTTTAGGCACATTGTTCATATTATAAATATTGTAAAACCTTCTTACAATAATTTTTTTATTATAAACCTCAATATGAAATTAAATTAGTTACAATAAGATGCAATGTTTCATTATTATAATTTATGTTTGCTCAAAAAAATTAATTTAACTATAAACATCTAGAAAATATTGTAATTATTAAATAAACTATTGTAGTTTCGAATTACTGTACACGTCGATAAGACTTGTAAACTGCACAGACTAATAAAAGGGATTGCAGTCATTTACGAGTATATAAAATGTTTAGTAGTGGAAAAAGTGCACCTCTTCCCTTCATTGTGCTTGAATACAGTGGCTGAGAGCTTTTAATGCTTCGTTTGTCTTGTTGATAATGACTGTAATAAATTAAAAATGTTTATATCCGTGAAGGATTTTCTACCTTTTTAATTTAAGTAACTTAATGATCTAATGAGTTTGTATGGCACGTATTTACTTTAATGTTAGACATTTGTACTCATTAAATAACATTAAAGTTATCTGTTATTAACTCAAATTACGATTTAGCATCAAAATGTTAATTGAATTGCTCAAATTAACCTATGTATGTTTTGTACGCTAGTATACCTTAATTTTACCGTGGTAATTTCGAAATTAGTTTTAACTTTATATATAATTACAGTTACTTTTTATGCGAGGGCCGATCGAGCATGTTTTCCTCTACACCCAAGCAACGCCGATTCAAATCCGATCGAGGTCGATGAATTTTCCAGTGGAAAATATGCCCATTTCTCGGATAAAAAGTAAAATCGTTGGTTCCGTGTCAATGTGATGTATGGAACGTTAAAAATCCAATTGACAGTGGAACTCTCCGGATTCGGCAGAATGACCATAACAATTCTAGCCAAGAGGGCCAAGGGAATTTCCGCAATCCGAAGTCTCAGCCACAAAAAAAACAAACAAATAAATACTCTTCATTCCATTTTATAATATACAGTGTCCCCTGATAGACAACACTAGGGAAAAAAATTTATTTGTAACTTAACGAAAAAACGTCATAATTTATAATTTTTTTTGCTTGTCTCAAAACCAGAAATTCTAATAAAAACATTTAAATATTCATTTTAGCAGTTGAGAAAATTAGAAAAACACACTTTGAGCTAAAGAAAAACATTTTATTTTATTTAACCTTCTACGTTCTACAGGGCAACTATATCGTTGAAAAAATACACTTTCAAAGTGTGCAGTAAGAACTGCACGTAACAAAAAACTTTGAATCAAATCCAAATTCGTATGTTGATTCACATTTTTATTAAAAAAATGATTTTTCCATACATACACTAATAAAAGGGATTGCAGTCATTTACGAGTATATGAAATGTTTAGTAGTGGAAAAAAAGTACACCTATTCCCTTCATTGCGCTTGAATACAGTGGCTGAGAGCTTTTAATGCTTCGTTTGTCTTGTTGATAATGACTGTAGTAAATTAAAAATGTTTATATCCGTGAAGGATTTTCTACCTTTTTAATTTAAGTAACATTAACATTTTTGTAATACTTACTTCTAGTGACAATTTTGAAATTTAGATTTTCTACTGACCAAAATCTACAGTTTTGCATTGAAACTTTCCCATTGGTTGTAAATATCGATTCGTCAAAAAAAATAATGCTTTTGAAAACATTTCGATTTACAGACTAACTTTCTCGTTCCCATAAGTAAAAGTCTAAACGCTGAGCATCATCGGTTTAAAAGATTTAATTTTGTTTTCTTCAAAAATTGTTTGTGAATGTGATTTGCTAACGTTTAGCTGTGCAGGCCTTTTTCGTAAGGATGGTTTTGGATTAGTTTCTACATAATCTAGAGCCAGTATTGTAGAGCAGCTTCTTCATCATGCTTCATTTTTCATTTCTTGATGTCAATTACGCCGCCTGCTCTTTGAAATTTTTATACCAAATTTCATAAAGCATTAACATTCACGTTAATATTAAGAAATGTCTGTTGGAATATACGAACTGCAAAGTTATAAGAAAATTCACTAGTTCCGTAAACACGGTGCTGAAGTTAGCATTACTATTAAGTATCAGTATAGTTTGACACATAAGTAATGACATTGATAAATAACACCTAACTTGATTTACTAGAAGCTATGAAACTAAATTAGGTTATCATGGCAGATAACATGATAATCCGATTTAGTCAAAAAATGAAACTTTGAAACTTTTTTGCTTAAATTTGTTTTTCTAATTTTCTCAGCTACCAAAATGACTATTTTAATTTGTTTAGCAGAATAGGTGGTTTTGAAACAAGCAAAAATTTTTATAAAGAATGACAATTTTTTGTTACTACAAATAAAAAAATTTTCCCTATTGTTTGGTCTATCCGGAGACAGCATATTAACTATAAATTAGCTTTAATGGTCAAAATTCATGCAAACAGTTTTTAAAATGAAGATTCAGTTCCTGTGTATAGTAATCCAATTTTTATTACTCTACAACCTTAAAAACCCAGTCAGTTAATCTGTATGTAACAAATGGCTTTAATTCCTGATTTAAATTTTAATAAATATTTTCAAGAATAAAGTTGATTTACAAGAATGAATTAAAAATCCCCAGTTTAATTTATCTTCTAGATATATTCCATGGAAAACATTGTTAATACAAGTGTCTTAGCACGCTTTGATTGAAGGTACAAGCATTTATAGGTTTTTACCTGTTTAGTTGGATTATATAACATTTTAGGTGAGAACCTTTTAAACTGATTGATTTACATTATAGCTTTTGGCTTTTCATGTGAATCTTGTCTAAAATCTGATAAATAACATTTTAGCAAAATATTACTTAGTTTGTTAAAATATAATATATCTACATTTTACAAATATTATGATAAGTATTTGGAACACATGCTTGTATTGTACATAAAGTAAACGTATTGAATTTCAAAACACTGAGCGGACAAGAAACATAACAAGAAGGTAAAGAATTCAGACTACAAGAGAAGTAATCACTTATACCTATTTTAAAGTAGATTTATTTGTAATACAATTAATATATTAAAACTAATAATTTCAAAATATATTTTTACTTTCTCTTATCTATATGAAATATAGTATAGAGAACGGATTGTTTTCGTCCAAAATTTTCGATGTCGAAATTTTAGTGTAAATACACGTTTTCGGGTCCCCTGAATCCAAAAACCATATTTTTAAAAAATGGTCTGTATGTGTGTGTGTGTGTGTGTGTGTGTGTGTGTGTGTGTGTGTGTGTGTGTGTGCGGTTTGTTTGTGTGTGTGTGTGTGTGTGTGTGTGTGCGTGCGCGCGCGCGCGTGTGCGTATGTGAACAAAATATCCCGAAAACAAAAAGTCGTAGATAAACGAAACTTTATATTTGAGTTTGTATCCATTCTCGCACGCGACTGCAAGAATTTCACTAAAATTCAATAACCGGAAGTGCCACTTTACTCTTGTCTTTTTTTGGTTTTTCGCAATTTTCTCGAAATCAGCTCTAACGATTTTTTTGAAATTAATAATATTTCTTAAAAATTTAATGCTCTTTCATATAATTAAAACAATTTCTCAAAACAATGTCCGTAAAACGAGTAACCGGAAGTAGTCTTACCATAAACTATGACTAAAATAACTTTGAAACTGAAAGTTCTAAATAAATGAAACTTTGTATATGAGATCCCAACTACCGTTGTATGCTAAATCAATAATTTTGCTTGAATCGAATAACCGGAGGTACAACTTTATTTCTGTTATTTTTAGATATTTTCCGAATTTTCCGTTTTTCGCGTTTTTCTCTAATTTGGCTATAACGATTTTTTTAAAACTTATTGCATTTCTTAACCATTTGATGAACTTTCATACAGTTTAGGCCGTTTCTCAGAAACGTTTCCTTAAATTGAGTAACCGGAAGTACCTTCACCGTTAATTCAAAATAAAATAATTATGAAACTAAACGTTCTAGCTGAATGAAAATTTATATTTGCAGCCGTAACTACATTGGTATTCTAAATCAAGAATTTGGTTAAAAACGAAAAACCAGAAGTTCCACTTTATTTCCATCATTTTTAAATATTTTCCGAATTTTCGTTTTTGGCGATTTTCTTGAAATCGGCTTTATCAATTTTTTTAAAACTTAGTAAATTTCTTGGTTACTTCATTCCATTTTACATTAATCAAACTGTATGTCTAATAAATTTTCGAAAGTCAAGTAACCGGAAGTACTTAGTGTATTAATTGCGAACAACGTATCTCGAAAACTAAATATGATATATGAATGAAATTGTATATTTAAGTTTTTTATCTTCTGCACACGAGACGTCAAGAATTTAAGTAAAATCGAATGACCGGAAGTGCCACTTTATTCTTGCGATTTTTAAGCTTTTTTGCGATTTTCTCGAAAACAGCTACGAGGTGCGACAATTAAGTAATGAGACTGACGTGAAAAAAAATATCACTTATGTTTTTAGTCATATTTAGTGTAATCTCCTTCAAAGTAGTTCCCTTCTGCTTGCACACATTTACTCCAGCGCTTCTACCACCGCTGGTAATATTTCTGGAACAGTTCTTTTGGAATATCTTCCAAGACCCTCGTCACAGCTTTTTGGACATCTGCTGTTATTTGAAAATGGTGTCCCTTGACCACCATTTTAACTTTTAAAAATAGAAAAAATTCTCAGGGAACAATATCGGGTGAATAAGGTGGCCGTGGTAGTACCGAAATGCGCTTTGAGGTTAAAAATTGCTGCACAGACAGTGCAGTATGGGATAGCACATTATCTTGATAAAAAATCCAATTATCAGCAATGGTTGCACGGACACGAAGTCCTACAATTTCTTTGTAGAAATATTGGTTAATTGTTTGGCATACCGTTGCGCAATATTTCGCGATTTCATTTCTGTATTACAGCACAACTCACGACTGAGCGGCCGCATTAATGTGTCGCTTGGACTAGAAGTAGTTTAGAGATCAAGCTCAAAGACGGAGCGCCTGCGCAAGCTGCAGGGTTGCGACATCTTGCAAAAAAAATCAGTCTCATCACTTAATTGTCGTACCTCGTATAACTTTTATTTTTAAATGTGCTACGGTTATTATGTATTTAATGCCCTTTTACGTGAACCGTTTTTCTGAAAAAATGCGTTGAAGCAAGTTATTAGAGAAAATTTCTGGAGTTAAGCAGCCTTTCGCCTGTCTAGTAACTTGGATGGGTGACCGTTACAATTATCGTTTCCAAAATAAACGTAGACAATATTCTAATCATTTGTGGACACTATTGTCATATCTATGTGTGTAAGAGAAACTCGTGTGTTGTCTCACACCAAATTTTTAAAGTATATTTGCAAACAAATTCAATATTAAGACCTAATTGTGAATGTATAATTGTCAATAATTTAGTATATAAACAGCAAAATTTGTACAAATTAAATTAGCATCATTTTTATATTTGTTTGAACTCAGCAAAGGCCCATGTCTGTTATTCGGAGTGCAATTATATTGAAGCAATGATTAAAAGTATTTTAATCAATGATTCAAGTCACCGGTCTTGCTTTGTAAATTAACTTTGCTATTTATCCTCTGATGTATATTTGGTAATCTATGCTATAAATCTAGTACTGACAGTTTGTTGCAGCTCAGTTGGTTCTCAAATGACGAGATCAACCCCCTCGATCTTTCGAGAATGTACAAATTATAAATCAAAGAAATTCATAAACAGTAGGTAGTGTTTTATATATATTTCATTTTGCTTTTTGTAACAAAAGTTATTTGTTCTTTAAAAATATCAATATCTAAGCCTATTTTCAAGAATTGTAGTAAATCAAATTTATTCTTGAAAATGTTTATTAAAATTTAAATCAACCTAGTAAAAACGCTTCTTACACGAATATTTACTGAAGGTTGAAAAATAATACAAATTGAATCATTTTGGACAGGTATTTTGTATTCTTTTTTGAAACTGTTGCCAAGGTTTTCATTAATTCAGACCATTTAAGCCAATTTATACTTAGTAAGTAATTGTAATTATAGATGAAGGTAAAACTCATTTCAATATTACCACAGTTATATTAGAATATTCTATCATGTGCATCCAACTCAATTAAAAATACAAAATATATATACATAGGTTAAATTCCAGTACTTCAATAACATTTTCATGCTAAATCGTAATTTGAGTTAATAAGAGTTAACTTTAACTTTATTCAATGAACACAAATTTCTAGCATTAAAATAAACATATGTCAAACAGATTCATTAGATCATGAAATTACTTAAAGTAGAAAAGTCTTTACGGTTATACAAAATTTTAAATTAGTCCTAATTTAGTTGTTATAAATTAATCAAAGGGAACATTAAAAGCTCTCGCCCACTAGAGTGAAGCGCTGTGAAAAGAAGGGGTGACCTTTTTCTACAAAAAACATTCTATGAAAACGAATGAAAGCCCTTTTAGAAGTGTGCAGCGAAATGAAGAGGCGCAAAACGGCGCTGAGTGTGAAATGACCACTCACAAGCGCTAAGCGCAACAAGAAAAGAGGTTTTTTCCTCGTCACTAGCACGCGTCACTGTTTTGAAAGAATTTAGAGTTGCCGAAGTCGCCAACTTTGAAACAATTTAGTATCAGCATTTGGGTTCTCTTCTTTGAAGGAAATCTTTTCAGCCAAGCTTTGACCCACCTAGAATTCTGAAGTTAGACAGTTATTTCCGAATTATTTACAATGATCATCTTAATTACAAGTTTCTACTCTTAATTGAATTTTTTTAACGTAAAATTCTATACGTGTAAAGCTAAATCTAGAATTTTACATGTAGACAAACTTAAGTAAAGCTTCTGTTATTAAATAAATCAAATATAAGGAATTTGAGAATTTCTATATTTTAAATAATGAAACTAAAGCTTTTCTTCCTTTATCTAATTTAATAATTTTTCTGATTATATTGTACTCTTGTAATGATTTAAGTTAGATCTTGCAATAAATATGCAAAAAATTACTAATTTATGAATTGACAATTTTGTAAAAATCCTGTAAAAATGAACTTCATACCATACTCGCTGCTTAATATACTATTGTAGAAAATATCTATGTGTGTAATAATAGATTTATTAAATAATAATAAAATTTGACATTAAAATCTTCTCACGGCATTCTTAGGTTAATGCACTAATTGATCCAAAAAATATTGCCGTCTATTTGAATTTTCCACCGATTAAAACTTTCTGCCATGTCACGCTGACATGTTGATTTCAGTAGCGTATCGTACAAACAATTCCTTATTAATTAATCAATTATTGTTTGAAAAATGGGTAACTCTTTGTGAATGGTTGTTAGAAAAAACAAAAACAGCAAT
>JAHWXV010134144.1:0-17933 GCA_024586415.1 Phrixothrix hirtus | reverse complement strand
GCCCCCCCCCCCCCCACTAGTATCGCTCTTGTTGGTCAAAAATATTCAAATTCCACACTATTTATATTATTAATTCATTTTATTACATACATAGAAGAATACTAAAACTGTTTAATAATAAAAGGCATAATGTCCAAGAAATGTAGACTACATCTCAATTTATTTTTACTTTTGTATTTTAAGAAACAAAAGTATAAAATAACTGCATAAAATATATTGCATTAGTCAACTCTGAATAAATTATCAGAAAATAAAGTGATATTTAAAAAACCTATATCAGAAGTTTGAAGTTGTGTTTGAATAAATATTATTTTGATATTTGTATAACTATTCTGCTACATTAATTCAGCCAATTTTGTTAAAATGCATTTGAACCTTCACCTTTATAAATTTATTTGTTTGCAGATAAGATATATGATTTTAAACATGCTAGGCTGTAATTAAGACGTTTTGGCCTAGTATAGAGCAAAGGCATCATAAATCTAAAATGTGCAAAAGTGTAGGTATGCTCTTTCAATTAGCATGGTAATATTATAAAATCACCATGAAATGTTACATTGATAACTAAGTCACTAGACTAGTATTTTAAGTCCTATAAAATTAAGCATATTAAAATCTAAGTTGAAATGTACAGATGTGATGAAGATGTAGTACATTATTTTGTAATTTCAACAGTTTTGACAAATATATAGGTATAGATAGCTAACTATGTGATGTAAAATTCACTTGTATTAATTGACAGATTGAAGTTAAAGGTGGTGACAGTTAGCTGATTTTTGCAAGTAAAAGGAACAAATCAGAGTAATTTTCATCAAAATGAAGTATGTGGCTGGAAGTTCTTCAGCATCTAATATGATCTGCTCCTGTCTTATTTGAAAAAAGATTTAAGAAAACACTGTTGCAATATTTCAGCAGTATTAGAGGAAATAACCATAAGAGAATTTTTAAACTAGTGAATGGTGATAGAAATGCTTGAATACTTCAACAACCGAGTGGAAAATTAAACAATACTATGCTGTACTTAATGTATAATCTTAAAATTTTGTGAAATAATTAAAGTTGGACGTTTACTATCAGATCACTTTTGTATCATAAACTAAGCAAAAATAAAATAACGAAACAGAAATAAATTTACAAGTTTATTTTTCATTACAACAAATTGTTACATGAAGTTCATATAAGAAGTGTCCTCAATTACTACACATTTTTAATTTTTAAATTGACCACAGACTTGGTAAACTTTCAATTGTAAAATCACAAATTTGGAACGTTTACCATGACTGCATCATTTTATAAAGAAATTATGAAACAGGTCAAACATTTATATTCGATAATTACAAATATACTTAATATATTCTTTGTTTAAAAAATGCACATTATATAATGATAAATAAATTAAGCTAACTAAAAAACAGTTAATTATAAATCATTGCATCCTCCTTTCATAAATTACTCAAAGGTTCACGGCAATTTCATACATAAAAATAAATATACACTTAAAATTCTAATAAAAATATCATTAAAAATTAATAGATAATTGAATCAAAGCGCTATATTAGAGATCTTTGAAACAAAAATCAAAAAATATACCTAATATAATAATTACCTATCTAAATACATTTTTTTCACACAGTGAATAATATAAATTCTATAATCAAAGTGGGTTTCCAATATCATGTTGATAACGAGCAGTTAGGTATTGGGTGGTGTCACTCATTTGTCGTAAACAACGAGTGAGGCCTTTTAAATGCCTCCTGAAATTTTGTGCTAGTAAAGTGGTTTGATCTTGTACTTGAGGTGTTTCTTCAATTCCAGAATCATTTTCATTTCCTGCTTCCGATTCAGAATCACTAATGATGGAATTAGTAGATGCTACACTAACAGTTGATGGTCTTCGTACATGACCTTTACCGATAGATAAATAATTACTATAGGCAGAATGATTAACAGTATTCGTCTGAGAATTTTCACTTATATTTTGACTCCATAGCAAATCAACTTTAATACTGTTTAACATGTTATATACATCAAATAAGTCTGCGGAATTGAGTACATCTTGCACACGATTCTTGTTTTTTGAAATATGTTTCTGATCAGCTTCATCTCCTACTTTGAGATCCATTAACCGACAAGGAACAAGTATCGTTTCTTCCATTACTGTTATGGCTTTGACTAATTCTCCTATCGCACTTAGAACACTTTGATTCGAATATTCTGAAGTTTCGTGTAAACCAAAACGGCGGAAATAATTTCTGTAAAAAATATAAATGTTTTAATAACCTTTTAAATAACTATTTAAAGCTATAAGTTAGTGATGCACTAAATTTTCTTAATAAAATCGGTATATAAAGCTAACAATAGTGGTCGATGAAATTTGAGAAAATTGTTAGTAAGAGATGTTTACATTATAAGTTTTTCATTGAGGAATATACAGATTGTGAAATGTTAATAATATTCCAAACATTTGAAACTGAAAACAAAGATCAAACATGCGTTTGATAACAACAACAAAATACATCAAAGGGCTTAACAATTTTTGTCAAATTAGATACCCATATTTTTTTAAAGGAATATTGAGAAATCGACCGCACCTTTACCAAACAATGCACGTTTCCATCATTTAATTAATTATTTATACAAGTGGCATACTTTAAAATTGTGTAATAAATGTTAATATAAAAGTTGTAATAATTTTTCATTTAAATATATTTTTGAAGACTAAAGGTAAAATTTACAAATTCTTGAATTAAAGATACAGCAAAATATTTTAGGTATATGTATGTAAAATTCTGATATTTTTATGAACATCAATGTCACTAGAATCCCCTCAATGACGTCAACGTTTAATGTCCAGCATTTCTAATATAGATTAAAAGTTTTTAAAATTTTGTTTTAATGTCTTAACAATTTGAAATTAATAACATTTCATCGATCATAATTGTTTAAATTATTTATTTATAAGGAAAAAACGCAAACTATAACCAAAATAGATCATGACAGGAGTTTTTAGTAGTCCATTCTAATTTTTAATTTCTAATAATAACTTCTTAAATTTTGATTAAATTAAAATGCCTAAATGAAATAATGAAAAATAAAACACTCTGTATTCATTTCGTTTCATTTTTTCATGTTAACCTTTACAATTAAATAAAATAATTAAAAGTACATACCTTGAATCTTCCATACTACTGCTTAAGTTATCGTTGTAACTGTTCATAATTAAGTGATAAATTAGAAACAAACACAAAATTTAGACACAAACCACACGAGCTTAACACGAGCAAGTTGGGAATGTTAGTTCCAGCCATACATTCAATTTTATATGAATGTAAGGGTGGGAGTGGGATTCAAGATACGCAGGCGATTTGGCGTAAGTTTGATTTTAAAATACATGTGACGTATTAAAGATTTGTTTTTAATTGCTTTGGTTAATTAATTTACCCTTTTTGAACTCCACTCAAGGTTACGTGATTTATTTCAAGGGTCTACAAAATTTTAACACTTTATTCTAAAATAAATATAACGTTTTGTTGTGGTACGATGTCTAAAGCTTCTAGAACCTCATAGTCAGACCATTATACTTTCTTCCTATTGGACAATTCACTGAATAAGTTTCTTTAGATAGGATAATTTTCTTCCTCACCCCATATCCAAATAAATGAAATTTAGTTCAATTAATTTTTAAATAATTACATCACCTGATTTACAAATCCAAACTTAATATAATTTTACTATATGTACAAAAATACCTAAGATAAATATTCCAGAGCGTGCAAGTACGATTTATACAGGGTAGGACGTAATTATTCAACATAATTACCATAGAAATATTAATATACATATCTACATAGATAGGAAGTTAAAAACACTTAATAATAAATTAATACATCTAAAATACTTATATATTTTTAAATTTATTATGTATACATTTAGTATGGTATGTATGTGAGAAGCACCGTTTTTAAATACGCGCAAATATGCAAATAGGGAAGAATCATACGTATATTAGGATCGAATCTATAAATTAACCCAGATAGAACCCCTTTTATCAAAACATTTTGGATTCATTATTCTGTAATTTGGTTTGAAATTACCTTTGTTACTTTGGCATTTTTAAAAAAACATGTTGATTTCAATATATTAATTGTATAATTTGCTTTATTTTGTCTAATAAAATTATTAAGAAAATAATTTCCTACTCTTACGTATGCATATAACAATAAAGCACCTTTTTAACATTTCTAATTTCTAAATAATCCTCTGAGCAAAAATAAATGATATGCAAATTGTTTAATTATAAGAAGTCATACAGCTCTCTAGTAGGTAAATAACAAAACAGACCTGTAGTACTATGGAAAAACCTGGGGGGGGGGGACAAACGTAAAACCATTTTATTACAAAATAAATCATTGTGTTACACTAAAAACTGGGGCTCTGCAAAAAAGTCAAAAGTCTACCTTTCCGACTTTATTGCAGCTATAAGGGCAGAGGCATTTTATTGTTACGGGTGCAACACAGATTATATTATAAACATACTGTAACTATTTTATTTACAGTTTATGTATAATACATTCCAGCAATACATACTTTGGACCAAATATAACTTTCTGGGTTCCGAATTACTAATGTGACAAACCTGTGTTGCAGTTGGGACAGATAGAACACTATTTTCAATTCTGAAGACATCTATCCTAATTTTTGTTAATTTTTAAAATCAACTGTTTTGTAATGGATAGAGTAATAAAGCATTTAACTGAACAATTACTATAAGGGTATCTAATGTTCTTTTATGCCTAAAAATCTTATTTCTACAATTGTCTACGTAAATGTGTATTTCTAAGGCAACTTAAATATAGGTAGTTGTTATGATATCCAGTTTCTTGCACAGAATCAATAACTATTTAAATACAACATGATTTATTACTCTCTCTCTCTATCTCTATCTCTCTCTCTCTCTCTCTCTCTCTCGTTTCAAAACAGAGTGTCATGGCTTTATATACTGAATTTCCAAGAATTTAACTTTAAGATGCTACTAACGTTGAAGGAAAATTGAAAAGATGATGTCACGCGTAGGACACAGTAATAACTCAAGTACGACAAAATTTTTTTAAATACCCAACCAAACATTAATTAAAGTATCTTTTATTACGAGCAACATATTGTCTTGTTCCATGAGTTATACATTAATTAATTTGGAAAAGAAATCTGATACCTCTTTGTTAGGACATTAAGTTACGCTAGGGTTCGTTAAAGGCCAAAATAAAAATTCTTAAATCACAATTTACATTTATTTGTAATCCAATGTTTCGAATATGATTATATTCTTCATCAGTGAATACAATGTGTAAATCCCTGTTATAATTTACAGAGTATTATATAATATATAATCTTGTTAGGAAACAGGAAATTCATAGAAAATACTATTCCTAACAGTTTATAACACTAGCATGGGCAAAACTAAAATGATTTGTTCAAATTTGTTTTGAATGGTTTTGAATTCTATACGCAGAAAACTAGGTGCGGTTTCGATTGGTTAGGTTAGTTTCTCACCTTGATGCACCAATTTTTTCACATTTATCGCCTGAAAATAATAGTATAGAGCGGTAGCTTTTAATTTGAAGATTTTTCTTTTCGTAAGTTCTGATTGGGAAGTTTGCCCAATTTTCAAAATTTTTGGGTTTCTGCTTTGTAAAAGCTTCAGTGATTGTAGTCCTTTGATTTCACGAAGACGTTCCCATTTATTATCTAGTATTTCATGAACTGTTTATTTATAACTACCTGGTATGGACACCTTTTACGCCAGTTACATAAAAGCGCGTAGCTACGAAAACTCTTCAGGATTCTTCACTTTAAACTGGCGTTGTTTCATTCCATTACAAACAGCTTTTCTCCCAATTTCTCCAATACCACCATGGCATTTTATTCATGAAAATTATAACACAGATTTGACATTGTGAAAGTGGTTTTTAAATTAGGAAGTCGCGCCATTAGAAAATATTTTCTGATTTAATTAAATTCTTTTCTCAAAATGCTCAAAATTATTTTTAGTAATACAGCCACTTACTAAAAAAAATAATTTTTTTCGTTACTAGGAAGCTATCCACAAGCTTTGAATGTTGTTATTTCCTTACGATTCCAGTGAGATGAATATATTTCATCCTGGGGACTGTAAATAAGTTTCCTACGAAATCATATTTAGCACATCTTCTTGCTCGTTTGTTTAATTCTAACAAACACTCCATACTGCACTTATTAACGTAAACGTGAGTCTTAAAATGAACTACCTCAAAACTGAGTTCAATAATTAAATCTTCTAAAGAGTCCTCAGTTTCCATTACTTGTAACTTTTCATTAACGTCTTTCTATTATTTGTCCACAGCATTGTTGTACATACCAACATGTTTTGAAATCAAATCTTTTGTACCTGTTATTGGATTTCCCATTTTTAATACCGCGACACATTGATATCAATAATTCTACATAGCTCTTGTTGAACTTGTGGACTGCATTAAGATAGTTAACATTTGAGTGGCATTCGCATACACATACATTGTACCGCTTCCACTAGTTAGTAAAACGTCAACAGGGCATAATTAATAGAATTCTGATAATCAATTTTAATATTTAGATATTCTGAACTTATCGTGTTTTTCCTGTTCCATAATTTTATGTCCGGAGCTTGTCGGCTTATATCGTCACGTTCACCAAAACCTATTCATCTGCTAAATGACGACTTTGATGATTTATTGTTTTCTGTACTAGGAAAAAGTATTTTTGCTTTTTCGGGAAGACTTTCGAAGATTAGTTTCCTGATTACAGCAGATTTCTTATAAGAATTGAAGGAAGAGCCTTTCTTACCTTACTTACACTCTTTTTCAGATAGCTCTCTGTAATAGGTCTTTTTGTACTAGTTTCCTTCTGATTGCTGCTGTTCGCTTCCAATCTCTCTGCCTATCCTTCATGAAGTGGTCAATATATGTTTCGGAATTTTCTTTCGACATGGTCCAAAGCTTGTGCATCCTCTCTGCCGGTAGTGAATTGACTACTTTTGAAACAACATATGATAGACTTTAATACAGTTATACAGCACCGAACAGATGTGTACACAATATCATGTTTCAAGATCAATATTTTCATGTTTCATCTACAATATCAAAAGTAACTTAGTGTTAGCCTAGTATTTATCATTGGGCATCGGCAAAAAGTTATAATTTAATAAAATAACTGGCGGAAATTAATTAAATCGATAAACTATACTAAGTTTAAAAAGTAGTTTAAATATTTGACTTCAATATTTATCCATAATACAACCATAGTAGATATGTCACGGGTTGAGACAACTCTGAAAAATTGAAAAGATTAATAAGTTGCCAGTTTAGCGAAAATACTCTTGAAGCGATTTTATCTCATAATATGCAACTAAACATATAATTGTCAAGTGTCTATAAGTATCAGCGATTTTAGAAAAAGAAATATTTAGCTGCTTCATTATGGATAGACTTTAAAAAATCTTTCTCACTAGACTCTCAAATTAATTACTGAAATTAAATTTTAAAACAACATCTTGTATATTTTTAAAATTTTTCTAAGATAATTAAAGTGGGTGTGTAATCAATAGTTTTCGTTAAAGATTCCATCTATTACAATCAAGTAAATATTTCTTTTTTTGAATCGTATTATGGATACTTTATAATTGTATGTTGGGTTGCCTATTGCGGGATAAAATTGCCTTCATATGAGCAACGCATAACGTAGTTTTATAAGTAACCATATGTCACGCTTGGGAGTCATAAACACACACTTGAATTATATTTATAATCGGAAAATGGAAACTCTTTCAGGCAAAACAGCTGAATTTTGAACTTTAAGCAACGTCACTAACCTTTTACAACATTGAATAAGTTAACAACTGGTAATCTGGAATGATGCCACTTGTCCATAAAAATATTTCCTAATTTAGATTGCTGCCAACTTAAAAGTCAAACTATAGAAAAAAAATTCTGGAATTCAATTAAATCTTTTACTTTAGATGATAAATTGAACATATTTATAGATAAACCGGGGCAGAATAACGACAATTTATTCAGTTTTAAATACCTACTATCAATGGTACTTTCTTATGAAATTCCCCTATACTCATTTTATTTTAAACCCTCTAAATTACGAATCGAGATTACAAGCCTTAACAATCTTTAGTTACTTTGTTTTTCATAAGTTACCGAGATGAAGAAAATCATTTTGAAGATCATGTCCATTTATTTTTTGAAAAAAGTCAAACACAAAGAAGAATTAAATCTGGTCCTTGAAAATAAACTGTTTGTGGATTTAATTCACCGATTTCATTCATGTATATTGTAAGCCATGTAAAAATCCGATTAATTAAGATGTTTCTATCAGAAATAATGGAAATTGTCATTACCATTTACCCTTTCCCTTTTCTTTTCAAAATATTTGCATTTAATCCATTAATACATCGCATGTTGTAATTATAATGGAACGTACGAAATAGTTGGCCAATCAGTATGTTTTTTATATCTTGGTTCTACGTTTTGACTTTTGAAACTGACGCAACTCCTGTTTGAGTTCACTTTACGGTAAGAATGGTGTTATGATATAGTATCGGTTACCTGATTATATGAACTTTAATTTCTTCTGGTCTTTTTGGAGACGCGTAGATGTGGAAAATGATAAAACATTTCAATGATCTGCGAGTTGAAATCAGCCTGAATGTTTTCTTCTTTCTTTTCAACTAAAACAAGTGTTTCTCTTTTTGGTTTTAGACACATTCGTAGCATTTTTCCTTTTTCAATTTAGCAAAAGTCAGCGAATGGTTTATTCTTAGTTAAAGTATATTGCAATACGTCCTTGCTGAACTCTGTTCATATACGTAAACAAAATATTTGTACATTCAAGAATACTTGATTACACTTAATTTGAATATAAAATCAAACCTTGGTTTTTACACTTGAAATGTTTTTCGATTTATTTGTTTATCTATGCAACACTCTTAAGTTTAAACTATATATCTAGATATTGTATATTAAATTTTAAGTGCTGCTTGAATTATTGTAAATAATGTAGTTTAAGTAGATTGATCAAAGAGCGATGAAAAGTGCTTACAAAACATAAAAACATTCTTACTCAAATTCCTCAAAATTTGTATTTATAGAATCTGATTCCCTTGTCAAAAGATTTGTTATGAACAAAGGAATAAATTAGCATTTAGGTGTAACTACATCAGGCGTCATGTCACATACTTCGAAGATGTAGAGGGGCTCGAATGATTTTGAGGTTATGCATTCTGAAGGTGTAATGCGGCCTAATACAAAAAATAAACCAAACTTATTTTAACATTATCTCTCTATAGATTTATGGAATCATGAAGCAACTTTTCTTTGTAAGACCATCTTTCCAAAATTATTCCTCGTCGGTTATGCAAAACCTAAAATATCTCAGTATCTATTATATCTATTTTAAATATCTCACTGATTAAAAAAAAGGCGGTGGTCTAATACCTCCTGCTAAATTTTTTTAGTAACGAAACGCAATATAGAGACAGATGTGTTAAAAAACCTGTAACGTATATCGCCTATAACCTAACTTTTACAGGTAAGAAACGACTATATTCCTAGTAATAGGATATAAAATTAGTACATTTGACAAAATCCAAAGAATACGCAAAATCATCCCTTGCCATCTTTACAAAACGAATTTTTATTTCAGTAACTATTCCAGCGTAAACCAATACGCGGTCATGGTCAGAAGAATCGACATGGACTATTCTAGAACAACTTAAAAATGAGCCAGCCATTAAAATAAAAGCAATAGGTTTAAAGGTCCTGTAATAATTTTAAAAATGAGACTTACAGACCAATAAAAGCATGAATGTGAGCAGCCTATAAACTACTTACTAACTATGGAAATTATGTTTTATATGGTATTACCAAAAGAGTTAGCCAAGAAAAATCAATTCAAAAACCATCAATCTAACGAAATTGATACAAATATTTTAAAATAAGACAGCTTCAAATTTCACTTCGCGTGTCAAAGCCAACGTCTTGAGCATAAGCTCAAACATTTAACAAAAATAATATCGATCTTTTTTTAACATTCTATAATCAAATTTATTAGCAGTGGTTTACCGCTATAAATATGATTAAACTTAGAGACTGGAATTTAGACTACTTACAAACTTGCAAGGTTGTTGGGCCAAAAGGACAAAAAGCAAATTAGAACTATTGTTAGCGCTGTAAGTACGGATAACCTGTTTGTTCCTATGTTAATATTGCTTCGAAACATGTAAACCTTGAACTGCATCCAGAAACTTTAGAAAATCGATTATTTTTAAACTGCTTAAAACATTTTCAAAACAATGTAAAATTTTTAAAGAAAATAAATCCCTGTTATTAATTGAATTTTATAAGGAGAATGGTGTTAATGTTTCCCTCTCCGTTGTATTCATCGGATGCAACAGCTAGACGTTCCAAATTTCGGGCTGTTGAAAGAAAGTTACAATAAAGAATATAAAAACTGACTGTAGATTTCTATGTTGTTCGACGGTTCATATAAAAAGGCTGCCACTTTAAACGATATTCAAAACACATCCTTTAAATGCAAACATCTTTTCCTAATGGATGTTTTTATTTTTATCTGTATCGAATTTTCCAGAATAGGAAAATATAGTTCTAGAGAAGTATTTAAAAATGTGGAAGAATCCAATAATTTAAGCGACTCGAATAGAACTGCAAAATCAAGCTGCAAATAACTGCGATGAACCAAGTGTTTCAGGATCAGCGCAGAAAAGCGATTCTCTTGAAATGAAAAGGTAACATCGAAAAAGAAAATATAGTTCACCAACGGAATCATCTAACGAGTGGATCCCAAGTAATGATTCTGCTGATGATATTTCAATCGTTTATTTCTCAAATGTTGAACATCACCAACATACTAACCTGGCACTTTTGCCAAAGTTACACTGAAACTTAAAAGGACTGGGTGTACAACTATTATTTTTGCCCATATTTAAATGAGCTTAAAAATGTGAAGAAAAATGTACTTATTGAGTCATTTTATAATAAATACAAGATGAAAGAGAACATCTCAATTGCACAAAACGCGATAAAAGTTTTTCTGCGTCAAAACTGCAGGAAATACAGAGTAAACTATCCTGCATGTAAACATTTGGTTGACCAATTATACGCAGGGATAGAATGTATTCTATACGTTGGTAACAACTGTTGCCCTCCAAAATACAACTATAACAGGAATCATTATGTAAACTTACAAGAAACCCAGTTTATAATATGCTTCTCTTTCAGTTTTGTCTCTTTGACGCGTTAACATTGATTCATTTTAAATTATCTTAGGCTCTTTACTAAAAACATTTTCCTATTAGTTATAATTAAACCTTGGATGTATGTTACAAATATTACACCTACCTTGAGATTTGACCCAAAAAATTTTTCATTCCGGTTTTCGTATCCAGTTATACCTTCAGTTTTGATTATGGTTACGGTTTGGACTATGGTTATAATTCATTTTTATAAAAAAACTTTCACTATTTTAAATTAATTTAGGGAAACCTCATTTTCCTTGGTCAGTAAACTGCATTTGATTTTGGTTAGGTATTCGATTTAAATTTGATTTTGTTTCGACTCCTACGAAAATTTCGATTATACTACATTTGGGAAATCGAGAAAGTATTGTTCATCGTTGAGACATAAATTTCATTGGCGTACAATGTTTATGTGTATTATTTCATTTTATAAAAGAAGGAAACGTACAAACAAATGCTTGGGCAAATAACTTTATGAATAGTTTTTGAATAAAAGGAATTAACTTTCCCCTGCTACGTTAATTGCAGTAACGCCCATGTCCAGATAAAAATGCAGAAATACTTCAATTTTGAGCGGATTATCTATTGTTATCGAACCTTTTCCGTAAATATCGACTCGTTATAACAATATACTTTTGTACATTAAATTTTTCCATCTTATTAGGATTGGGAATGAATTAATGAATGGATTCATTATTTATATAAATATACTTTTGTAACAAGCGGCATATTAATTTTATTTCTTTCAACTCTCGTTATTTTAACTAGCCAACTTTTATACCGCTGCTTGACAATAGAATAACTATTTACAAGTTTACTCTCTCGATTTCCCAAACAGACTTTAGTTGCAATTTGGCTACGGTTTGAGTCTCGTCCCTCAAGAAGACACGTTTAACTAAATATATGTACAAAATTTAATAACCATATTTCGATTACATTAAAAATATTTTAACATCAAGCAATTATAGTAATGAGAGAAAGTTTGTGTAAATTTGTATATAAAAGTGTACTTTATTTTTTTTAATAGTTTTCCGACATTTTTACATTTTCACAGAAATGATATCTGTGGTAAAATCAAACAATTTTACAAATTGGAGTTTAATATTACAACTGATTATTATTCAGCAGCACAAAAATCAGATACACGTAACCAAAGTTGTCAATTGGCGAACCTTTTAAAAACTTAAGTGGCATTTCCGTAAAAATTAAATTAGGTTGTAACAGTTTTCTATTAAAACGTTACTGAACGTTTTTGCATTTCCTACATAACGAACTAAAATTTTTTAAGAAAATATATTTCAGTGCCGTAAACTGGGATGAATCGGATTAACATAGTAAATAAAATTCGTAATTTGTTTTAAATATTTATATTGATGTTAATCAAATTTGTATGATTGGGAACTTGTGCTTAAAGGTATATTGTTTGGATTGGCAATATTGAAACCTTGATCAACTGTCAATAATTAGCTGTGAAAAGATAGGTGTTTTGCAAGTCGAGAAAATATAGAAAAGTTGGTAAAATAATTCAAATTTTACAGGTTATCAGCCGATTAGTGATATAATGTAATATAACAAAATTAATTTATTGTTTAAAAAGTTTTTATTTATATCCACTAAATTATAAATATTTATTTACATGTAATCAACTTAAATATTTAATTTACAGTACACTAATATTTCAATTTATTTAGAACAGCTTCTTAACGGGTCAAGATTTTTAGGAAAACTAAACTAGTCGAATTTAAACTGCCATTTTATAGAAAAGGGGAAATTCTGGAAATATTCTAGATTAGTAAGAAATAAAACTATTCAGAATGCTGATATATTATGTTCCAATGCCATGACTCAGTGTTGAGACCTTGAATTTATTTAGATATAAGTTGCTGCAATGGCTCATTTGTGATAATTTCATTTATATTAGTTTCATAGAACCATCTGAAATGTTTTAGAATATTGAATAAAATTGTTATTTCTAATTATGTTACAGTGATTTAAAGTTGTTTCAAAAATATTTATTGGGAATTCTAGATAATAAATTATTTTGTCACAAGTGTGCATTTCTAAGTTAATAGGATTGAATGGGAACACTGAATGAAACACTATTTGGTAAGAAATTACAAAAGGCTAAAAATTGTAATAAGAAGCACACAAAGTAGAACAAATAGAGAAAGTATAAAAGATAATAGCAGTCATTATTTGAATTATCGGGATGCTTCGAAAAAATATTTAGCTTCAATTATCTAAAGGTAATTTAAAGAAATAAGTGAGCAGAAGAAGAGGAGTCTGTACTGATTGGAATTATGAATATTTGTCCCGACACTTACGAAATTATTTGGATAAATTAGGAACCTGAACATCAGTTTAGTTTTTTAAAGCGAAACAAGGTACACATTTCTCATAGATTTTATGATAATATAACGAGATCACAAGGTGTAATTATAGAATATTTTGCTAATTTGCAAGAATGTTCGAGATGTTCAACCATATTAAATAACAAATTACGTATAATGAGATAAATTTAGCCGATAATGTTGGTAAACAACAAATAAATAAAAACAATTTTCTAGGCAAGAATAAAGTTATTACACCAAGAAATTCTAAAGATTCTGAAAGAGTGATCAACACTATTAACAAGAGTACCACACCAAACGTGAATTCGCGTTTTGTTTTTAAACTTTGCACACATACACAAGTTTATATCAGTATATTGTACACCTTTACTACTTTAACAGCAAAACACGCTTAAAATTGGGGTGAAAACGCGAATTTGTTGAATGTCACAAAACGAGTAAAATTTGCAATATTTGAACTAATTGAAAGTTAGAAACATAAATCTGCTTTATATCAGTGGTAATAATGATTTATAGGAGTATCTTTGAGGCTTATGGGAAAGGTAAAATAAACAAGTGACACTACAAATCTTTATTGTGAATTGGTCTTGACTAATGGAAATATCAGTAAATGTGTTCTCTAGGTCATTATTTTTATGCAGTATATAGCTGACTGTTTTACTAGATACTTGTCAGAAAAAGACGGAAAAAGTTCCTAATATAAACAAATATCCTGCATATAACGAAAACGAGTTATCAAGGTATAGGTTAGGGATTGTAATTTTAACAATACTGATAGTCTTCAAAGTAGTTTTTTAAATGAAGGTGCTTCTTGCATCATCCACATTTAATCACGGCACATGCCCTACATACACTACACTGTAGATTCCTATCAGTATCGGTTTTAAAAAAATGCGTATTCTATATGATTAATAAATTGTGCAGGCCGTTGGTCTGTATACCCACTTTTGTGCCTACCAGATTTAAAAATATCTTTACAGCGCGGGAATTACAGTATATTGTGCGTTAGTTACTCCATTTTTACTTTCTCTTACGTATATGAAATATAACATAGAGAAAGTCATGTTTTCGGTCAAAATTTTCGATGTTCAGTTTTTAGTGGAAATACACGCTTTCAAGTCCCCTGAATTCGAAAAACATGCTTTTAGAAATTGGTTTGTTTGTGTGTACGTGTGTGTCTGTGTGTGTGTATGTATGTGCGTGTGTGCGCGCGCGCGTGTGTGTACGTATGTGGTCAATATATCTCGAAAACTAAACATCGTAGAAAAGTGAAATTTTATATATAAGTTTATTACGACCTTAGTTAAAATCGAATGACCAGAAGTGCCACTTTAGTCTTGAGATTTTTAGGTTTTCTGCAATTTTCTCGAAAACGGATTTAACGAATTCTTTTAAACTCGCCACGTTTCTTGCGCCTATAATGCTATATTACATGAATTAACTGGTTTCTCCGAGAAAATTTGTTGAAGTGAGTTATTGGGAAAAATCTCTAGAGTTAAGCAAGGTTTTGTCTGGCCAGTAACTTGAATGGGCGACCGTTCCAATTATCGTTTCCAAAATAAAAATAAATTAATATTTTAATGATTTATGTGCATATTTATATACTTAATTAATTTTTATTTAAATCTATAAATTATTTTTGCTTTAAATGAGCTTAAAGTTTAATGATAAAACTCTTAGTACATGTATAAAGGAAATCATAAATGGATACATTATTGATATTTTTAAATTAATTTTAGAGTTTACAGTATTTAGGTGTATAGGAAAGTAACTAACGCCAATAAATTCAAATTAAATTTGAAATGCGTAAGAGAAAGTCGTGTGTTGTCTCACACCAGATTTTTATATTAATTCCTAAATTGAGATTAATTTCGTTATCAGATACGATGATTAAATCAGATAACACCGTACATATTTTTTTCCTAAAATGAACTCCATAAACATCGAGGGATTGCAATTATCCTTTAGTGGGATAGTTATTAATTTATCTTCATTATCTGTAGGTGCGATATCCGATATAGTGGTAGGGCATCAGCTACTCTAAGAATGCAGCAGCAAGAGAGATTTTGTAGTATTTGTAGCGATATATACATTTTGAAACCAGTCTTTAAAATGTTAGTTAGTTAGTTTTCTACTTTTACATGCGAAAATTTAAAATTCGTTGTTTTAAACAGTAATTACTTCACTCTTGAGCTTAATGTACCTGTAGATCCCTTTAGAAATAGAAACAGTGATGTAAATAACTCACCATCAGTAGAAACAGTCAGTTGGATTGCATAGATAAGTGTTATGAGTAACAATGAATGCACAAGTGCATTAATTGAATCCTTGTAATACAGTGTTTTAGCGGAATACAGTTCTAAATTGAAACCACTTTGATTTGAATTAAAAACATTTGCAGGCTGTAGGCAACCATGTGTGACTTTACTTCTGTAACGCACGTTTGATATGTTTGTTGTATATTGAATGATCCTTTTTGCTGTGATTTCATAATAAACTCTGTTATTTTTGTGAAACTATACCAAATCCCTTTTTATAGTTAAGCAACCATGAATTTGAAGCTTTAAAATCCGATATTCCTAATAATATTTTGGCTTCAATTACTCATTGTCTAAGAGTTATGCTACAAACTATTGCTTCCTTTTCTATTGCTTTGTTGAAATTTATCCAGACAAATTCATAGATGAACTTTAATTTGTCATACGAAGTTCAACCGTTTTCTAGTTGCTCTCCCATCTACATAACTGATTTACATGTTTTGCTCGTTTAAAGCGGTTATGAATAGTTCCAAGGTCTCTTCGTTTGGTTTTACCACTTTTCCAAAACCAACAGCCCTTTGCTTATATTCCTTCTCAATAATATTCTTTTCACCATATAAACGTGGCAATTCATCTTTTAATTGCTCATTATCGCTAGGTATGAAGTTCTCTATATCATTATCATCATCAAGAAGAAAGTCTTTACTATGTTATCCAACATTGCGCTCAACTGTAGAATCTAATTTCAGTATATCAGGCGCAACAGTAATTGAAATATCTTCATTTGCTTTATCAATTGTCAATACACTATGCAGTTCAATTTCTTGATACGTTATAGGATATGAAATTAAAATATTTACTTGAAAAGTTGTCATTGGAATATGAATTATATTTGCCAAATTGATATGTACCCTAATGGCGAGCTTGATGCAAAGTTACAATACTATTACAAATACTTTCAACTAAAATAATTACTTCACAGGTTTCCTTTTGTACCCTCCTTTTTACCGGAGGTACTTTTGGATCGCACTTTTTTAAGTAACGCTTCATTGGTAGTTATTCAAAAACTGTTTGTTTACAGGTTTAAGATACCGTGTCAATGAATGTAAGCTTAAGACCAACTAAACATGTAACAAGCAGTTGAAATTATTTTCAGTTATCAAAATCAAATCGTAAATTATTGCGAGGACATTTATTTTGGTTAAGCACAATGTTTGTATCTATCTAAAATTGATGTGAAGATTAAAATACATCATGTAGCATTTTCATTGCCTGGTTTCATGTGAATAAGTTTTGTCATGTTGTTTGTCTTAAAAGTAATCTAAATTTAACTTATAATATCACATAATGTAGAAATTTAAAAAAAAAATAACATATGCGATATCACACATTTTCTAATTGTAAACAATCAAAATGAAATTTATATCTGACGGCGAGAGTAGATTTCTATAATTACCGTACAATGTTTTAGAAAATAATTATTTATATCATTAGTACTGCATTGAGGTATTCTGTTATCTGTGATTATATAAACAGTTTACAATTCAAACATTATTATTAAAATCTCCCACACTAGCTTAATTTAAACAGATACTCATTCATTACGTTTGTGTGTTGCTAGTAACAAAAGTGTACAATAGACCTTTTACATCAGAATATATATAGATATATTTGTTAAATAGATGAATTTAGTGTACTTTATTATCATAAAACCTGCGACCTATAAAGAAACCGTTTATTTTTATACAACCCTATGTAAGGGTACAATTTTCACTAAACACACTTAACAAGGTTTTTTTACGTACTTTTCGAATCTGTAATATGATTTTCAATTAGATGAGATATATTTGTTGAGAAATAAATACTAATAAATTTAAAATAGAAATATAGTTGTAACCGACAAAGGGTGTTAAGAAATAAATACTAATAAATTTAGAATAGGATTTAAAAGGTTGTAACCGACAAATGGTCCGAGTAAATTTAAAGGAC
>JAHWXV010134133.1:0-18159 GCA_024586415.1 Phrixothrix hirtus | reverse complement strand
TATATATATATATATATATATATATATATATATATATATATATATATATATATATATATATATATATATATATATATATATATAGGGTATAAACATCTCAATATGCTCAACAAGAAATGCTTATAAACTATGTGTTCAAATTGCATAGTTTCCGAAATATTTGCAATTAAAGTTTTCGGCCCGCCCCTGCTTGTTAACTTGGGCTGCTGCATTGAACAAGAAATAGCTGGCCAGCCATACATCTTTAGCCACTAACCGAAGTCGAACGAACACATACGATTTCAGTGCACCATTGATGAATAATCAACAGTCGATTATTATAAATACTTGATACGTTTATTACCATTTAAAATAAAAAGTTTTATTTTCATCCTTAAAATTTATAGTGATTTGTTAATTCTACAAGTTTGCAATTTCACTAAAATAAAAACAAGGTTAGATACGATTTTAATATATCTACATTTGTATTATTCAGTTTAAAACAATTTTTTAACCCTTTAAAGACGATCGTGACGTTTTCATTACATTTCAAATAAATTGTGATGAACAAAATTTAATGCAAGTTTAAATTAGTTTTTGCCGAAAGATTAAAAATAATTAAGATTTAAAGGGATAACTTTCACTTTTTCAAAACCGCTTTAATACGGAAATAAATTCTCTTGATAAAAAATATTTTCATATTATTAATATTTGCGCTAGTTTGTTTTGCGTATAATTTAAATTTTGTGAAAATAGTTAAAAATCTAAATCATAAATTTCATTTAAATTTTGTATAATTTCTATTCATTAAAGCCATGTTCATACAAAATAATGTGAATAAAACTTATGTCAATTTAAGACATTTATCTAAGAAGTTTATAATAATTAATGCGTAAATAATTATAATTACTAAACAATAGTGTTTTACCACATACAAGCAAACTTGGATGATTTAAAGAAATACGTTTGACTATTTTTATTAAAACAGCTGGCGACCTTGACTCGAAAAAGTAGTCTTATAATGAATGTAACATGATATTTTGTCAACAAAACAGTCATGTCAATGTTTTTAAATACGTTTCATGGTAAAGGATATTACAGGTCTGTATCCATGATAGAGAAAATTTACAAATTATTTTTTTACGTTAGATTAAAAATTCCTACAGATTTATGTTCACAAAGGGCTTGGGTATACGTGTGTTAAATAATGCTTTTTATATCGTGAACACCCTGTATGTATATATATATATATATATATATATATATATACACACGCACGCACGCGCGCACGCGCACACGCGCGCACGCGCGCACGCACACGCACACGCACACGCACACGCACACGCACACGCTCACGCTCACGTACACGCACACGCACACGCACACGCACACGCACACGCACACGCGCACGCGCACGCGCACGCGCACGCGCACGCGCACGAGCACGCGCACGCACACGCACACGCACACGCACACGCACACGCACACACACACACACACACACACACACACACACACACACGGGTGTCCCAGAACTCCTAGATCACCTTTAGCTGAGTGTTACAGTAATTCTACCATTAATTTACATTATTTTTATCTGAAACCTTAAAAAGAAAAAAATAGTAAGGGCAAATATCGTTTCAATACTTTATATGCCTTCTATTTAAATTTTTATTTAAATTTTAAGCCATTAACACCCTCTGTATACATACAATAAAAATTTCATATAATAAAATACTAGAAATGGAGGTATTTCATGAGTTCTGGTTTAGCTAAATAAATTTTCAGTTTCATGAAATAAATATTCCCAAGTATTTTGACTTTATGTTTGATTTATAATCGGTTATGAAACGGATATCAATAGGATTAAAGAATTATTTAAAAAATATACAAATTGTAGAAAGTAAATGGATTTTATATACCGTTACCGAATATTTTACTATAGCAATGTTTGAGAATTAATAAAAATTAAATTATTTACCCCAGTTTCAAAATCCATAATTAAAACCCATGGCCGATCTAAACATAATTGCATCTTCTGCGACCATATACCATTGGATTTTTCTAATTGAAGAAGTCTTCTCATTCCATCCGCAGGATAAACAATTCCAGTATCTTTAGATACAGTAAATGTAGCCAAATGTTCCATAAGATACGTTGGTTTGTCGCCTCCCTCATTATTTCGATTGTCCCTGTCCCTGTCCCTCTCAATATCATCTGGAGAATATCCATTTGAATGGTAAGCCATGATATGTACTTATTTCTAAAAAATAGAACTAGATAATTGCATATTCAATAAAATCTATGTATTCAATGGCAATTATAGACAACGTTAATTTTACAATGTTATACATGACTCAGAAAATATATCGATAATCCAATTTTAACACTTGAGATTTGAACAAGAATATCATATGATTAGATAACAAATTAAATAAAATAAGTTCCAGTGCTTATCAGTTCTAGTTAAATATGAATTACCTACCACAGAAATAGTTTAAGTGTTTTAAACCCCAAAAACTATATCCAAACAGAAATTAGAAATACAATAATGATAATTATCTCTAGATAAAAATATATGCGAAACTTGTATTTTGATTCTCCCATCGCCACACCTTTAATCGTATAATGGAATGTCAGGAATGTTAGTAATTGATTATGTATGTTTCACGTACATTCATTACTTTTACGGAAATCTATACATGAGTGACGCATATTAATTAATATTTGAAATTTCATTCTTTGTATGGGTAACCAATAAGTATTTGACGTAGATACTTATTAAATCACTTTTAAATGTACTTATGTAGATGGAATAATTAGATCGCAATTAAAAAACGATTTCTAGATCCTTGCACTGAAAGACTGTTTTGTATTATTTTAAAATATTTTCGTAAACATTAAGTACAAATATTGAATACGGTCATCACGTCTATAATAGAATCTAGTAAAGCCACGGTGGCGACCATAATAATAACAATAACCAACAGCATTTAGAAAACAAATATTCTAAGGGCTGGTCATAATAAATAGTTTAATATTACTTACCTATTATATATATAAACAATCACATTTTAAACGTTATATTTCTGAAACTTGAACATATCACTAAGAAAGTTTTTATGTTTTACTTCGCATGTACCGATGGTTCGTCCACAGGTGGATATTACCTGTCTACTAAACAGGTAGCTTAGTTTAAAGCATGCGCATACGTTTCTATATACCTAAAGTTAAAATTCCGTATACTTATGACGATAGCATTTTTTAAAATTTTTAAACTTGTTTGCGTGTTTGTAAATTAGTTATTTAGTTATGATAAACTCCAATCATGAATCCGAATGGAAATAAAATATTTTTACCTCTCTGTTTAAATTAAAGCATATGATTACAATGTTTCAATACCTGGGCATAGTCGCGCGCTCTATTTTTTAAAGGGAACTAATTTTGAAAATCTTAATATTAATACACACTGACTTATATAATTTGTAAGAAATTTCAAAATTTAAATTATACAGTAAATATTTGTTAATTATAAAATTCATTGCTTCATAAATGTAATAAAAAACAGGTAATCAAGAAGTTATGAATCATTGAGTAAAAGTTGCTGGTTCCAACATTTCCTCATAGAGTACAGCACATGCTTTTGCAGTAATGTTATTTCGTCAAACTTAAAAATCATAAAAAGTCTAAGCAGCGTATTTATATCTATGTACATTATCTAATCAGGAATTCTAGTTTTAAAAATATGGAGAATAGCACCTTGTATTTTTAATCTCGTGCAATGTTTAAAGCAGTACTTATACAATCGATCAATTATAATTTACTTTATTTTTCAATGTACTAGTTTGTTCTTCATAATTTACTTAATTATATTTTATAAAGTGCCGTGTCGTTACCAGCAACTCGCGAAGTTAACAAACAAAGTAAAATCGTGCGCTTACAGTACATTACGATAAACATTTTACCTTCCTTTAAATTAATATTGTAACAAAACTCGCTAGTTATTTAATTATTTATTTTAGTTCTCCAATTTATGCATTTGTTTATATATAAAATTTATATTAAACCACAATCTCTCCGCTAATATCTTTACACATCAATATTAATTATAGCGCTAACTAATCTAAATCGTAATTCATCTATTTACAGGTGAACTATAAAACCTAAAATATACAGAAAAAGTTGGGAAAGGATGACTTATTCAAGCTGGTAATCCGATTTAGGAAATAACTCATGTCGCGGGTAATTTTGGGTATAATATTAAACCCACAATCTCACTCGTCTCAGCTAACATAAATAATCAAACAAATGTGACCATTATTAATGACCATATCGAACCCAAAATTACAACGTTAGAACATGTAAGTATCTCGAACATTTCACAAACCTCACAAACAAGCAGCTAGAAGTAACCTCCAGCGCATGTAACTCCCCTGAAGGAAATGAGGATAACAGAAAAGATCTTTTTGGCAAAGCAAGGTTAATCACGCAAAATTTATATATTGGATCATTAAGATGAAGGTGGTACCAATAACGCATGCAACAAAGCAAAAGTTGCACCTACATATCTATTAGGGGGACCGGAAAGAAATCACTTATATTAGTAGCATTAAAAATGTTTATATTTCAGTCTAAAATATAATTTCCGTCATTATTTGGAATAGTACTTGACTAATTTTTCTACCCCTCTTTTAAAAAAGTTGGTGGTTGTGAATCAACAAATTTCGCGAGGAATTTTTGTATTTCTGTTAAATTTTAAAATTTTTTATGTAGAATGGAATGTTCCAGTAAACTGAATAAATGGTAATCGATAGGTTCTAGGTCAGGTGAATCATTAGGGTAACTAAGAACTTCCTAATTTAACTCAAAAAATTGTTCGCGAGTGATCATGGTTATATGTGGTGGTTTACCATCATGACGAAGAATAACATGCTTGCTATAATGATTCATCTAGTTTATACAATCAAATCTTTTTTGGCTTTGAAGCTGGAACATCGATTCTTGCACTGTCATCCATGGAAACGAGAACTTTTGCAACATTTTCGCAATTATCAATTTTTAATTTCCTACAAACAGTAATTGTTATCAAAATTTGATGGTCTTACGGGTTTAGGTCTATCCTACAGGTTTCTATCCCATATTTAAGTTTTATAAGCCAATATTGATATTTTTTACCGTTATAACACTGCTGTAAAGAATTCAGTTACACATGTACTATTGATATCTTCAGTAAAAACTATTAGCACATAATGTAATATGCATTTTGTCAAGAATGAGCTTTGGGCATTTTAGGATTAGGAATTAACTTACAGTTGTCACTCAAAATAAAATTTATGAGCACTAAATAAAAAGAATACATAAAAAGAGATGTTTACACTACATCATACTGTCACAAACTAACCTCAAACTTAAATTTAGAAATAATGGATTTCTTTCTAGCACCCTTACAATTTACATAATGCGAACTATTTTCAGCGGGTTATCGGGCAAGTAAAAGAAACTATTCAAGTCAATACTGACAACCCAAATAAAACATAAACATCAAGTTCAAAACATCTAAGAAATGTCTGCCTACGTGTAACATGAAATAAATATTTCTTAAATTGATTTGTCGACTACTGTTTAAGAAAATGTAAAAAAATAACTGTGTATTTTATCATTTTTGGTAAATTTTACCGATATGTTTTTATGAAATTAATAAAAAACTATGGAACTATACATCTACATGCTCAAGTTCTTTCTAAACATTTATAGTTAAGTATTTCTATAATTTTGTAGTTTTTAGTTTGATAAAAATTAGTTGGACATAATTTACAAAGCACAGCAAAATAAGTAATATTTTATATATTTCTCAATAACTTTATACACATTTTTATCAAATTAACAAGAAATCCATTTCACCATACGAGTATTACACATCAGGATGAATTTTTCAAATTTTTAAACTTAAGCTTTTTTTGTTGAGTATGAATTTTGACCTTAATAACAACAACGTCTAGACAATTTGTCGAATAATCTTTTTACAGGTAAATCTTAATGGTATTGAATATTATCGAAACTTAATAAAACGTCATTCGAAACATTAGATCAACTACCGTACTTTTAAAGACCCAATTAGCGCTAATATGGAAGTCATAATAAGCAGTTTACCACCTGTAATGATCACTCACGAAATTGAAAAGCAATTAATTACTAACAAAATTCAAATAACAAAAGTTCCTTGCGTACTTAGCAAGGGCAAACAAACAATTCCTCTTGTCATAAGTACAGGTGCCTAAAAATGGCAACTCAACAAATATACTTAAACTGACAAAGCTTTACTACTGTGTTATAGAAGTAAAACCTAGAAGAAATTGAAAACTATGTCTCAGTTTTGCCAATGTCAACGACATAGGCATACAAAAATTATTGTAAACTTAATCGTGCATACGCCAAGTGTACTATAAATCACTTATATGAGGGTTATTTGTAAATTAAAGACCGTTCGGTTGTAAAAAATTTATTATGAAACCTTTATAAATATTTTTGTATTTCCCTTAAAATACATACATTCTATTATTGCTCTAAATAGTCGCCACATAAATTAAGACATTTATCGTAGCGATTCACCAGCTTGAATATTCCTTCGTCCTTCTGTCGCTAGTCCGTTTAGCTACTAATTGACAGCATTTTCAAATTCGCTGTAACTCGCGAATTGCTCACCACCCAAAAATTCTTTCAATTTTCCAAGAAAATGGTAATCAAAAGTTGCTAATTCCGGACAATATGGCGAGTGATCGATAATTTCCCATCCAAATCTTCTCAGTAAATCACGTGTCGCGCTTGCAACATGTGAACGTGCATTATCCTGTGGCAGTACGACGCCGTCGGTCAGCCGTCCACGTCGCCGATTTTGAGTGGCGCGTTGTAACTTACCAAGAGTTTAGCAGTAGGCTTCTGCATATACAGTCGTTCCACGTAGCATAAAGCCAATCAACAGTATGTCAAACCGATTGCAAAAGACTGTGGCCATCACTTTGCGTCCAAATGGCGGTGGCTTGACCTTTGTTGGTTTAGTTAGTAACTGAGGACGACGCCATTCATTTGACTGCCGTTTTCTCTCTGACGTGTAATACGAAATCCATGTTTCATCGCCGGTTAAATTGAATTAAGGTACTCATCGCCATTTACTGAGTAGCGCAACAGAAATTCCAAAGCAGACCCCTTTCGGATTTGTTTGTGACGTTCCGTTAAGACGTACGGCACTCAACGTGCACAAACCTTTCTGAAGTCTAAATGGTCATGCACAATGCTACCAATAACGGCTCTTGAAACATCAAGAAAACAAAGGTTCAGGTAGGAAACTGTTATACGACGATTGTTTCTGATTTCATCATCGACGCGTTTCAACAAGGCGGCGTTGATTATTGAGGGTCTCCCTGAACGTTCTTCATCATGCACATTAATTCTGTTATTTCTAAACCTTTCATAACATTTTCGCACATTTCTTTAATTCATTACATTATCACCATACACTGCAACCGACTGCCTACGAATTTCAGCTGGCTTAACGTTTTGATAGTTTAAAAAACGTATCATCCCACGTATTTCACAATCGGCGGCAACATCGATTTTCTGATTCATTTTAAAACGTAATAAGTCACACATAAACAAACATACTACAATGCGACAATGACAGACTACAGCGCAGTGTGTACATTACTAGAGTGACATTCATCCACAGGTTTGCCAACCTCAAGGAGAGAAATTTCCCAGCGGTCTTCAATTTCGAGATAACCCTTGTACGTTGACTGTTTAAAAAACTCAAATGAGAAACTGCATTCTATTAAATAACAAGATTAATTAAATGACATATGTATTACAATTTTAATCTTTGGCCCCTTCAAATATTCCCCATTTGCACTTATGCAGTCTTGTTTTCCACTGGACGAAGGCGTAGAGAAATCAACTTCTTTCAGATGTTTTAACACGTCCACCATATTTTAACAGCGCTAACTGACTTGAAACGTGTTACTTTAAGCACTGATTTAATTTTTAGAAAAAGATAAAAGTCACACAGTGCTAAGTCGGGAGAATATAGAGTATGTTCAAATGTAGTAGTGTGTTTATCGGTCAAAAAATATTTTACAGAACGTACTGTGTGAGTAGGAGTGTTGTTCTAATATGGAATGAAACCATTTTCTGTCAGCCACAGTGAGTATTTGAAAATATTCTAATGGAGTTTTGTTCAATTATACAAAACATTTCAAATTAACACATTATTTGACTATTAAATTTGGAATTATTTCGTCACACAATAGAACATACAACCAAAGAAAATGGCGACTGTCGTACGAATTCAATATTCATTTCTTTATTTACGAGGTGGAATCGCAGTTAATTATTTAATAGGTAAACCTCGTATATTAAAATTAACTTATGTATGTTAAGAATGATGCAACCTTAGTGACAATGTAATTTTAATAGTTTATAATGCCAAATTAAACAGTAAAAATAACAAATTCCTGTAGAATGAAACACAAAAAAATATGCGTACTTGAGGAGAAAGAAATAAGGGAAAAGATGTAGATTTCAAGAATCAACTAATTTGCCACCAAGTTTGTATTTTCCAATCACATAAAAGGCGATTATTAAATAAAAGAAAAAGGGAAAATTATGGAATTTTCAAAAATTAATTGTTAATACAACTAATATATTATTAATTCCCACTTTCTAATTGTAATAAAAGGAGATTAAGTTTTGTCTGTTAAACTGTGCTGTGCATACGACGTATTTGAATTTTAAATACAGCGTAAATATGTCAACAGTTCAGACAACTTTTGCCACGTATGTGGAGAACCAATGTTTTCATCTCAAGAATGGAAGATTGCCCAAAGAATAAAAATAGCATACAACCTTTATTTTTCTGTACAAGTGACGATCAAAATAAGGTTTTGTCGCTTCATATCTGCAGCAACTGCTGTTGAATTAAGGCCCGTACTTGGCTAAACCACCCTCATTGCCCTTTACTGTATCTATGATACGCACGAAGCTCACAATTCACGTGATTTTTGTATGACTCAAAATAACCAATAACCAATGCCAATAAAGGTAATAATACAATAACAACAATATTTTTATTTACGGCAAATATTTCCTTTAGACATCATATAATGCTACACTATAAGATAAACAAAATTAAAATTGGAATAAAAGAGAACACCTTTGGAAGAATGATTGGAAAAGAATATTCGTGAATAAGATGGGTTATAAAAATATACAGTCTGCCCTACGACCTTCGCTTCATGAAGAAGAATTGTCCATTCCGAAACCACCATATGAATAAACACTAGGATGAGAAAATGCAACATTCTATTAATATAAGGAATTTCTGCTTCCCAAATCGTTTCAATTATTTACCTTGAGAGACTCTGGTCTCGTCCCAAAGCTTGACCCTAGAGAACCACTCAAAATTATATAGAGTGGGTTATCTGACTTAATTTGAGACCTTTATTTTCTAAAAGAAAATACCGAGATTCTAGTTTCAAGACTGAAACTATGGAATTTCTATAGGAGAATGTTAAGATATTTGTGTATCGTAATCGACAACAAAACTTATACCATATTTTGAAGTACAAACTGATATCTTTACTTGCAATAATGTACATTAATTAATTAACAATTTTGGCATTGAGTCGAGCATTGAAGTATGTGGGCTTTTTATAGACATCTCTAAGCTAAGCCTTAACATAGTATTCTTCCGAAATGGAAATAAGATAAAATATCGATTCCTATTAGATATGCTGTTAATATGAAAGAGTACTATTAGAATATGAAATTATTACTGTAAGAGATAAACTACGAAGATCATAGGTGGCAACTTAAAAATTGTTTCTCTATTGCTTGATATACAGTTGGGTTATACAAAGTATTGCTTTTTTCTTTGTAAGTGTGATAGTAGCGTAAGATCTTCCCGCTGTGTTAACAAAGAGTGGTGTACAAGAAAATCATTAGATTCTAGCTCCAATAACGTACAATATAGTCCGCTTGCGGACTCAAGCAAAATGCTTTTGCCTGGGACAGTCTTCGACTAGTTAAAAGCAACATTCCCAAGTTTAATTGAAGCTAAGATAAAGGTGAGGATTTTTGATGAACTACAAATACGCGATCTGTTCAGAGATGTATATTTTGACGTAACTCCCCAAGGAGATTAACAAGACAACTTACAAAAAGGAAAGCTCAAAATTACTGTGAATTAGTTTGTAGCCTCTTGAAGGTCTATGTGTACTTTGGTTGTAATATAGCACTAAAATTTCACTTTATTCATTCCCATTTAAGCTTTTGTTCTGAAAACTGTAGTGCTGTAAGTGATAAACAGAAATTAATTTCTCCAAGAAGAGATATTAAGGTAAATTTCATGCTTCAATGTTAGCAGAATCCTTTTAGAACCTGTCAAAAGGTTCTATTGAGCTTATATATAACCGTCAGGAAAAGAGACATTGCATAACTTGATTTAAACAATCAATGGATTTTTGCTTTATATTTAATGTGTGTATCTTTAATAAGTTTTACGAACTATTTTTAGATATAATAAACTATTTTGCAAATATACGCATTGTTTCATTTTAATAAGTCATTATTTCTGATACAGTATGGCGTACTGCTTAAATTACATCTAGGCATGCAAAATTACTACAAATACAAAAATTATTTTAACTATGGTTTCCTACTTTTACAACCAAAGTAAATAGATAAATGACAAATTTCCCATGAATCAAAAAAGTTATTTTTTGTTGGCCAGTGTTACATAAGGCTGTGAGAATAAACAACTTGCTATGTCTTTTTTCTTTATATGGCCAAAGCCTTGGATTCAGTTTACTAATTAGGTTTGTTCTAAAACAATCAAAAGCAAAATGCTTATGGGCTTATGAAAATACTCGTCCCATTTCTCATTTACAGAAAGTATTCTAGCTATTAGAATAAGTTCGCCTCTATCAAACTAGAGAAATATTGATGTAGGTGTGCCCTAGAGTTCTATATTAGACCAAATCGTACCGTGTAAAAGATGAATATTATAAAATCATTTATAAAACATATTAATATGTGAACAAGTACCAAACCGTTCTACCATGATATATTGTTAGAGACAAATAGTTGATTGAAAGAGAATGATGTGCATGAAAATAATTTTGCAAAAGAACAAAAAAAAACAATTGCAAGTGCATTTCCTTATACAGCTTGAGTAAAAAAATTGAATCATGTGAATCTACTTCATAATAAATTAACATTTCAATGTAATATTAAGGATATTTATACTACTAATTATTACCAATACCCTAATATTCTCATTCTTTTGTGTATATACTTGTCTCCAAGCGTGACCATATTGAATTAAAAAAGCACCTATATTAACATTAGTACTATTTTAAGCCTGAGATAAGAAAAAAGTTTAAAATACAAGGCTTGAAAACCTAATACCTAATGAAATATAATCCTTAAGTATCGTTAATTTATAAGGGATTTTCACTTGTATGTAATTATATTATTTATGCTATTGAAAATATATTTAAACATATTGACAGAATTTTATACCGAAAGCTATGTTGTCGAAATAATGCAATAAGTGTAACAATACTATCACATTTAGGTCAGTAATATTTACAACAAACATAGGCTATAATTTGATTTATAATTCAAAAATAATATAATATACAGGGCATTCTAGTTAAAAAATCAAAGTTAAAGACTGCTCCAGAAAAATTCAATACCCTGTAAAAGTGAAAGTAGTTTTATCTTATACAGTTCATCAATTGAAACGACTTTTATATAATAATGTTTTCTCTATGACAGCGTTGCCATCTTCTGTATACAAACAATTGCTTGTACACATATGAAAATCTACTTATTGTGTTCACTATTCGTTTCACTGTACTACTATTTGTTATTAATGTCATTACGTGAACTAGATAATCTAATCCTGGAATAAATACTAAAGCTGATCCAAGCCACCATTATAATAGTGACATGTTGTCTTCCTTCAGAAGTGCTAAAGTTTTGATGATGAGGTTATCTCGAGTGCCTTTCAACTTACTTCTCTGACTAAGAGCAGGTTTGTAAAGATAGAATAGTGGAGGTACTATTAATACCGGAATGATCAAGACATTTTGTAACTAATCCAAATCACTTAACTAACAAGCTAAATTAATGATTATTTAGCAATGTTTAGTTTATTTAACGTAAGCTCCATCAGGCTACTACAATTATAGTTAATTAATATAGCACCATAATGCAGCCTAAAACATAATTCGAGTTTAAAAAAATTTCAGACAGGAAAATGTAAAAATTTTAATTGTTTGTTAAGAGCTGACGTTTCGGGACCAAAGTTTGTCCCTTCGCGTTAGGCTACAATTTAATAATAATATTGAAAATACTATTTCAAAAGTTCGGGTTTACATAAAAAGAACAGATTTTACAAATATAACTAAATACTATAAAATAAATTTGTAGAACATGGTGAAAAACAGAATTGTCATAGATATAATAAAATGTAATCAACGCCATTAAAATCAATAACTAACAGTTAATGAATATAAATCGATGAAATTAATACCAATTATTCTTTAATTTTGATATAATCAAAAAGATTTGCATATATAGAACTGACAAGTTCACAGTCCGTTTTACTATTAATACATCCACTAATTAATTTAGTTGGAAGATTTCTTAGAAAAATCCTTTTAAAATAATTAGATTTCTGAAATAAAATGTCAACAAGATGCAAATTGCGATTATGATTGTTCTGGTTAACATGGACAACCGAAGCGCAACCATTAGGGTTTCTTACAAAATCCGAGGTATATTGTATAAATCGCTCCTTAAGTCGCTGTGTTGTCTATCCCAAATAAAAAGAGCCGCTTGAATTGCATTGAATCCTATAAACAAAATTGCTGCACAATAATTTAGAAGTGGAGTCTATAACATTAGTAAATATCGTTCTACCAGTAAAGACGTTCATGTACACAATCTTAATCTGATCATGTTAGAACAGACGTTTAATATGAACGGTTAGATTTAGTATACAGTGCGGTTCCAATGAAATGAATAAATTTGATATAAAATTGATAATTAATATTATCGAAAAAAGCTGGGACACATCGACTAAGATTTTTCAAGGTGCATCTTTCAACGTATATGTCAATGCCCCATTATTTCCGGTTTTTCTAGCAGTGGTATCAACTTTGTTATTTTAAATGGAATATCCTGTATATTTTTATAAGTTTGAATAGATGATGGAAGAGCCTTTTCATTAATACTCCACATAACCCATTTCTGTTCAGAGTTTATTGCGATATTTACAAAATAAGAAATAATAATAGAATCAAACAGAATTGAAGCATAACATTGAAATTTAATAAATAAACACAATCTAACCTAAAGTAAATGTTGGAAGTGGTTCACATTAATTTCGAGGAATTTATTGAGACGGAGAGTTTTTGTCCTTTAGATAAAAATACATTATCAAAGTAATACAAACCTTACCTTCTCTAGCTGTCTTTGTTTGAAATATTTCGTAATACTTTTATTTAGTAGGTCGTAGTGTCAATTTCTCTAAAACTATTTGACACTTTCTAAATTAGCCAACTACTTACAGCAGTTATTTACGTATTATTTTTTAAAAGTGAAAACAAAATGCATTTGACAGTAAAGGAACGCATAGAGGTGTTGATGGTGATTGGAATTGGAGATCAAGTTCGAACCCAACAACAAGTTTGCGATTTATTAATGAAACTCACCATGACTGCCCTCCAATTAGTCAATTTACAGTAAGGAAAATAGAACAAAAAGTTTAAAGAGTTTGCTCACGTAAGAGATTTACCAAAAGGGTAACTTTCTCGAGTCACTGCAGATGTCAAACTTGATGTTGTTCTAATTACAATCTGGGAATAAGAACCAAGCAGCGAAATTTTACCCTTATAAACCAAATTTTGTACAAGAATTGTTAGAGGATGACTTTGATCGTAGATCTTTTGATTTGGGGAACAGTTAATTAGAATGCGCGATGAAGGCGACGTTCTGCCTAAACGGTAAGGTGAACAGGCAAAATTGCAGATATTGGGCAATGAAGAATCCTCAGTGGGTAGGATACAAGAGATACATACACAATATTCTTAGAAAACAAACGTATGGTCTAGAATCATGAACAGTCAATTAATTGGTCCATATTTGTTTGATTGAAATCTGAATGCAGAACGTTATTTAGAATTTTTGAGAGTACACTTGATTACAAATTTAGCCGCTGATGTTTCCAAATCAAGAAAATTCTAGTTTGCCAAGTGACTAATTTTGAAATCAGCAAGATGGTGGGCCACCGCATTATTCAGTCATCGTCTAGCAGTTCTTAGATATAGTTTTCCCAAATAGCTTGATTGATAGGAGAGGGACAATCGAGTGCCACCTAGGCCACCTGATTTAACCTCATTGGACTTTTTGTTATTGTTGTTATTGTTTATCTGAATACACCGAATTGCTTCAGAGGCCTAAAAGATTAAATTCGTCAAGAAACTCGTTTAATACCGCGGGAAATACTCCTTAATTTTCAGAATAAAATAACCCTCCGTCTTAACAAGTGCCTATTATTATTTCTTATCTTTTAAATATTGCAATAAACTCTGAAAAGAAATAGGTCGGGTGGAATATTAATAAAAAGTTTCTTCCATTAGCCATTCAAATTCATAAAAATATACAGGATGTTCCATTAAAATAACGAAGTTGGTGCCACTTCCTGAAAAACCGGAAGTGATGGGACGTTGATATATACGTTGAAGGATGCAATTCAAAAAATCTTATTTGACTTGTTCGATTGTTTTTCGAAAATATTAATTAGCAATTTTATATCGAATTTATTCCTTTCATTGAAAACGCACTGTATAAAGTAAAGACATATGTAACGTAGATAATTTAGTTAAATTGCTATTGCTGTTTATAGATATAGTTGAGGTGAAAAGAGGAAAAGACGAAGAAGAAAATAAAAGTCCACTAAGGAGTTTGGATAATTACTTTGTATTAAATTCATTTTAGAATTTTGCGTTCATCTTGAATAAAGTATAAATGTGAAATTTTTAGAATTCTGATTTTTAGTGTTTTGATAAGGTCGATTTTGTAATGTTTTGAAGAATTATAATAGTAATTAAGAAATCTATTCAAATTTAGTAGCTTACGATACCACTTTAATTTAAGACAATAACCTATTTTAACAATTAATGAATCAATAAAAGTAATACTATTACTATTTTGTTCAAAAATAAACTGAAGATTAATATGAAAAGAATTGAATAGTTAAGAATATAAGAATAAAAACGGAGGATAAGTAAATAATTTATGTCATCATGTATTGATATACGAAGTAAAATTTAACATTGGATTTAGAAATTGTATGTTTAATAATGGCATTCATAAGAATATCAAGAAGTATAGGAATTTCAACCCTTTGGTTTTTAAATTTCTTTTGTATTAATGTGCTTAAATTTGGTTTAGTAAAGTTTATCTCTTCCAAGCTACATTTGTTGGAAATTTAAAACAGTATTTGTGTCATTGCATTTCAGCTCGTCGACATTACACACCCACTCAGCAAGAAATTTTCTGTTTAAACGACGTGTTCGCGCTCTATCGTTTTAAAGAGATACGAGGGTTCAAAAAGAAATTTCACCTATTCCTAGTCATGTGCATTTTTTATGTATGTAACAATGGACTTAAATTTTCAGAAATTGAAATTTAGAAAATTGAAAAGGATGAAGATGCTGTTAAAAATAATGCTTTTCGGATGAACCTACATTTATGATACACGGTTCAGTCAGTAAATATAATTGATTATGCGTATTGGTATATTGATAATCCATACCAAATACTTGAGGTTCACACTCAACATCCATGAACAATTAATATTTGGTATGAAATACTTGATGGAAACGTCATGAATCCTTATTTTATATGTGATGCTACGTGGTATTGAAATTTATTAAAAAATTATACAGAACCAGTAATAAATTAAATTGGACTAAATCTACGAGCTCAAAACGTTGTGCCCTTAAATATTTGCTTTCAGTAACAAGGTATTCCATCATATTTTGGAATTCAAATGCGTAGTTATTTAAAACAAACTTTTCCACGATAATGGATTAAGTGATGAGGATACATTGAATAACCACAGCGATCACCAGGTATGAGAATGCCAAAAAAATTAATAATTACCTATTCAAATAAGGCGGTAATATTGAATGATCTATAAATTAGCATTAAATACGAAGTGCAAAATCCATTAGAGGATTTATTAATAGACTTCGTTGCTGTCAAGAAATAAATAAACGATATGGACAAAATTTGCTTTAAATTATATTTAAAACTTTCTAATTGTTTATATCATTATTGTTTTAAATAAATTTTTTGCTTTTCATATTCACTTTATCAATTACTAAATTATATCCAACCATTATTGTGATATGTTAAAATATTCCTGAATAGCGTAGCTTTCAAATGATATCATACTTGATCCACGTTGCCACTTAAAATTCAAAATGGTAGCGTTATACAGGGTGTTCTAAAAGTATGTGACACTGCGCAAACTGTAAGTACCTTATGACATGTAGAACAAAATTTACTTATAAATTTCTAACAAAAATGAATTTTAGATTTTGAAAATAAATTTAAATGATATAATTCGCTCTAAATACAATCTTGCCTAGTAAATAAAGGGAATTATGAATTGAACGATAATAAAAACGTACTACTGTAACTTGATATCCTTATAAAAATACGCAATGTTTGAAATAGGACGAGTTTGCAGTAATGTGATCTATAAATTTCTTGGCCTTGTTTACTTTCTTTGAAATAACAAAGCAATTTTAAGTCAGCTGTTACACTTTAATATTTAATTTTTAAACACATTGATTGTTTCAGTGCTTGCTGCCAAAATAATTTATTCCCTAAAAATTTCTATTATAAAGAAGCTGAAAAAACATTTTTATTTACTTAGTTTGCTTTGCAAAAATAATTTTTAAATTGTTTGGTTACCTGTGGGATTCGTGAATGGGAGATTGAGATATACTGTTCTAAAATATGTTAAGTGAAGTAGCATAAAATACTTTTAACAGTGACTTCTGGAATAAATGTGTATTTTCAGAAACAAGCATATGTTTTACACGTCAAGATATACCGATAAGTAATACACATCAAGGAAAACCAGGTTACCATTCGGCATGCCACGCACGCCATAATTGGACTTAATACTTAATATTTCTAAAACTATACGTTTTCAAAAAAAATTCATAAACAAATCTTGTTCTACAGATCATAAGGTACACACAGTTTGCGGGGTGTCACTTATTTTTAGAACACCCTTTATATGCGTAATAAAAATTGATAATAAAATTAAAATGTGGGTAACGATTAGCCGTAACACTTTTCTAAATATTACTCCTAATATTAAATCCTTTTGATGCAAATCAACACTGTTCAATACCATACATCTATTTTAAATCCATTTTAGTCATTACTTATACAATCCTTGTGTAGTTATCAAAAAACTATACATCCTGGTTATATTGGTTATATATGTAAATATTTTGTACATAAGTATATGATAAAATACTTTATTTATTTTTAGTTACATATGTAGTTTTCTAAAAAAAGAACCATGTTTTCTAAGATGTTTCGAAAAATCGATTTTCATTGGCAAATCACATCGCTTACAGGGTCGATTTTTTGCAAATATGTATTATTAATTTTCTGGGTTGCATAACCTAATAGTTTTGATTCTCTCTTTGAAATAATTCAGAGAATACATTTTTCAGAAAGTCCCAGTACATAAATCCTTTAAAACGTTAATGCTACGAATTGAATAAAACGTCCTTCGACTTCTATTGTCTTTATTTTATACATTATCTACATTGTATACAAATTTACGCAATGACAGTTTTACATAACTTTTCAATTAGTAGGTATATATTTCCAATCATTAGTAAATGAATTAGCAATGTGTCGTTAAGGTGTACAATTGAAGGCAACGAAAATGCACATCATTTGTAGATATTTAAAATGTTTTTACGACTCTTTCACATTCTAAGTAAGATAATAATCCGGCTTAAGAATTAACATTCCAACCTTTGTAACTGGCAGGTAAATAATTCCGTTTTACACAAAACAGAC
>JAHWXV010134122.1:0-23796 GCA_024586415.1 Phrixothrix hirtus | reverse complement strand
TAATGTAAAAGTATGTATTAACAAGAAAATAACAAATAAACACACCTCTGGTAAAAATGTCAACAAAGTATGTTTAGTTATCATTTGCATAAACCTTGAATCGATAAAGTTACTAGATCTGTTTAAATATTTCCCGCTAAAACCTCAAACAATAAAAATCACTCTGTATATCTGGCTGTCCAGTATAAAGTTATATAAAATCAGAAAACATAAACTAAAATAAGTATATTATTTATGATTATCACGTAATTCGTTAATTAAATAAGTATAACAAATTGAGTTACAGTAAAGCGGAATAAATCTGCACCAGATCTGATTAACGCCTTAAATATTATAAGGTTCCAGTGGTACGCAAGACTCTTTGAGCGAATAATTTAGTTATAAATTAACAAAAAGATAAAATCATTAAACTTAGTTGCAACCAAACCGAAAGCCTGTAAAGTAAAATGTCTATATTGAATTTAGACAAAAAAATCATTTACAATCGGAAGCAAGTAAATCAGAGTTGTCCTTTGTTTTATAATTAGCGCATGAAAATTTAAATTCTTAAGTAACAATTCATTAGCACACCTAAACACAGTTAACATGTAGTTTTACCAACATATTATTCGCAGTAATTACAAATATTTGTTTAACAAATTTGTTGCTATATTAATTGAAGCAAAAGTAAAAAAGTAATCATTTAAAATATTTTGATTCCAACAATAACAAATCTTCTAATAGGAATTTAGAATATTTAAGTATTTAAGTAAGGAAGATAATTTAAATGGATATGACAAACCGAAGTTTTCCTTGCAGGTCGGCATGCTGTATCTAAAGAAGCAAAACGGTAATAGTTATAGGGAACAGCGTCCAGGAAGCAACGCGAAGATCAAACGGGATGTTTAAACCAAGAAAAACACGCGGGAGTTCACATTTGTTGACAATCGCAAAGATTGCTCCTTGGTAGCCAGCCCCGACTGGTGTAGTGATTAGCATGTTTGCTTCTATACCTACGGGACGCGTGTTCAAACCCGATCGAGGTCAGTAAATTTGTCAGTGGAGAAAAATTTAAAAAACATGCCTTCTTCTCGGATAAGTAAGTAAAACGTTTAGCACCTTAAAAACCCCTACTAGCGGTGGAACTCATCCAGATTCGGCAAAATTCTAGTAGGCACGGTGAAGTGACTACATAACAGTTCTAGTCCAAGAGGGCAAAGAGAAATTCTACATCCCGAACCCTCAGCCACAAAAACAAACAAACAAACAAAACTCCTTAGTACTCAAAGGGTCAGCATACTATTCAGCATACTGTATCCCCCCGACTTCTAAAATATAGAAAGCGACCATACCAAAAAGGCGTTTTCCCGTTGCCATAATAAATGGAAGTACGAACGGAAGCCAGAAAAAACTTATTAATTCAGAAGGGCAAAAATTAATTCGGATACGGCGAATACGAAATAATAAACTTACCCCATCTCATTTAAATAACGGATTTCTATAGAAAAGACCCAACAGAAAGAAATGGGCGTTGTTTTCAACGAATATTCGCTTGTTATTTCAATAAAAGCTAACATTAAAGTAAGTTTTATTCGAGCTTAGAATTAAATTCACAGAGCGCAGGGCGAATTTTAAAACCTTGCACATTTCCTTAAAGCGCGTAATGTTAAGCACTTGATAACAGAGAGGACAAGGTTGAATAAAACAAAAAAAGTTAATCAATTGTTAAATATTCAGTAATAATTAAAATACAGACGTAACAATATTTTTTCCGTTTTAAACTAAATATACAACAACAAGGAATTTAAATATAAAGCAATAATTCGCTATCCCAAAAATGTACAGTGACGTTTAGTCAGAGGCGTAACATACGAAAGGTCAAAATACATTAAATTATGATAAGAATTGTCACGAGTCCAAAATAGAACTGTGACAAGGCAGACAGGCTCCGCATTGAAACGAAATTCGCCTGGGCGACTTCACACTGCCACAGGAGCGGAAAACGTGGCTGCCGTATGTGTTTCCCCGAAGCTGAAAAAAGTCGTGCTTACGCAAGAACCGGGTGAAAGATTTTGTAAGTTTGTACCAAGATATTCTGCGAAACATTGGTTCCACAGATGTGTTACTTTTTTCGCACGAACCTCATTTCCATGTTTTTGGCGCAGTGAACAGAGTTTCAGATACTGGTCTGACACTAAACCGGGAACCTCAAACACTGCGGTGTTTTCGCGCAAAGCGTTTTGGGGAAAGAAGTGGATGCGAAATGTACGAGATATTGCTATCGGTGATTCATCATTTTGAATAAATTCTTTCATATATACCAGACCATAACTAACAGTAAAAGCGGTACCTATATGATAGTTGAATATCACATACTCTACTACCTCCCTATGCGTAGCCGTGCCTTTTCAAATTCGTAGCGTTCTTTTCGCCGCGTCGCACCCCTATATAAATACACCAAGATTTCTAAAGAATAAAATCAAAGTTTGTATATTTTAAAAAATTAAAGAGCAACTTAAATACTGACAATTAAATAATTAATTCACAAAATGTAAATATTTAAATCAGTTACGCAATTCGCTACAAAAATTTAATTTAAATAAATAAAAGTATTGATTTTATCGATGAATAGAAACGAAAGGTAGTTTAATAAATATAACAAAAGATGTTTTACCACCTGATCCGCCAATATTTTATATTTAAAGAACGTTCGATCTTTGCTAATAGAGATAAACATAATGGAATAAGCATTTACCTAAATTGCTTTAAATAGTTCTACAGATAATTTAATTAAGCCGTTTTGTAATCGAAAATTCGCGTGTAAAATTTAATCGATGTATTATTACGTTGTTTTTTGAGTTAAATTATTTTATTGAACAAGATAATTTACTTTCTGGTTTATTCTGACTTTGCAGAGTTGGGTCTAAAATCTGCTGTTGCTACACTTTAATTAACGATTTATGTTAATTGATTTAATATAGTTAACGCAAACTTGATTTGAGGGTTCCTTATTTATCTATAATTCTTAGTAAAATTGCCTTAAAGTTAATTTGTGGCCATTTTTTAAACTTTGGATGAACATAATTATTTATACAAGTTCTTTTGTATTGGCCAATATACTGCGTTTACATTCTTTTGATTGCTGATGTATAAGACGCTGTTTTAAGTTATGCTACTCTAAGAAGGCTGCTATTTATGTATCCAGAATAATAAACAACATCAAATATTTATCATTTAAGATGGTTTTATTGTTTTTCAAAATATTCTCCGCGGTGATCGATACACTTTTGCATACATTTGAATCAATTTTCATAGAAATTTTTCCATTATGATTGCGGTATCTTCAAAACATCCATTTTGAACGCATCAACCGCTTCTTCTGGTGTCCAAAAGCGTTAATCACGTAGTTTATTCTTCGCGTATGGGAACAAAAATAAATCATTGGGTACCATCAATTCGATGGCGTGACTGGTCGAATATTGAGTTGTTTGGGTCAATGTGTGAGCCTCGCATTGTCTTGATGAGGAATGAATCTGCGTCGCTTGTTGGTTTTTATTATTTCACCAAACACTGCTGATAAGAAAATGGTTGTGTACCATTGAGAACTGACCGTTCCATGATTATCTAGTGGCATTGTAATCACATATCCATTTATCCCAAAAAGAAGCAGGCGACTATTTGCTTTGAAGTGCTGCTTGCGCGAATATCTCTTGTGACTTGGGTTCATCTTAGAAGACTCATAAAGTCGACTGCTGTTTACATAAATCCAAGATTCGTCACTTATGTAGCTGCTATACAGGTCTTCTGACGCACCATGATTGTATTTTTGGAGCACTTCTTTACACAAATCCATACGAGCCTGTTGAGTGATTATCAAATTATGCGGAATCCAACACGAATAAATCTTTTTCACGGCAAAATGTTCATATCAAATCTTCCGTATGCTGTCACACTAGTGTCCAGCGATACCAAAATTGTGAGGGTTCTTTGCCTTTTAGACGCTTTCGACATTCTATTAATAATTTGGGTAACTTTAGGTTGTTATTAATACTGTTAAATTGAATTTCGGGCCGCTTTAATGTGGGTTTCTTACGCTTAAATAGCATGAAACTTATATTTAGGGTATAGTTCGTTATCTAGTCGCGTTAAAACGGACCTAAGATGGCCTTTAAAACTGTCGTTTGGACAAGATACATGTGTTTCTGTAGTATTCTTACTTTTGCTTGATTTTAAGTAAAACTAGGAAACCACAGAACATTTTTAAATGTTCTTTGTAGGAAACAAACACCTATTTTAGGACGAGTAGCTATTATTGAGTCATTATATAGTGTTGGACAGATGTTTATTTCTAGTGTTTTATATACTGGACCTCAATTACCATAATTTGTGGACAGCAAAAGGGTAGTCCCTAGCTTCACCCGGGCCGCGGTGAGATGGAATCATTATCAGGCCTTGTGCGACTATCAATGACCAGCTCCTGAACCTAGTGTTGTTTCCAGGAATCTTCAGCGTCTTGTCCAACAAGTCACGTTTCTGCTACCATATTTTCCAACTGGTCCTATTTTATTGAAAATCCGACGAGGTTACCGTCCATTTTACAATGAGGTCCCGGAGCGACGCGATTTGGCTTTAAGAAAAAGAAAGTACTTAAGGGTACATATTAATTAGGTCCCTGCGAAGTCCAAGTTAGTGTCGACAAATCTTTGTTTGTTCGTTCTCATATGTCTGATATCTTTACTATTTCTTAAATTCTGTTATAAATATCTATAATTAGTCAGCCTATAAAAATGTCTCTTTTTCTCTAATTAATTTAATTGCAATTGTTTAATTTAGAAATATCGTTGGATAATAAGCTATCTGTTGTAGAAACCTCTAACCAAATTTATCTTCGTACTTGTATAAAATGCAAAGTTATTGTCTGAATGGACGTGTGTTATTTTATTGCAGTGGATAAAATTATGGGCACTTGGGAACTCGTCCCGCTTAAATAAAATTTACATTGTAAATTTCCTTTAGCATTTAGTTTGAAATATTTAAGATTTCACAATTATTAACATTAAAATCTTTTCGCATACTTCAAATTTGTAATTTCTTAGAGACGTTCCTGAGTTCGCGAAATCATTTGGACTTGCGCATCTTAAGCATCATTTTTAATTAAGTAATCGTTCTCTGCTGTAGCAGCGTTTGTCGAAATTGTAAACCTTCACGTATTTTTATGATTTTTAATAATGGTTTTATTAAACGTTACAACAACTTCAATTAAATGTATGGACACCCTCATTCATGCAAGCTTGTTTCTTGTGCTATAAATTTATCATATTGTAATAAAAAAATAGATGTGATAGCTATTTAGCAACCTACGATTTTGTACTTTAAGGCAAATTCGTTTAAACTGGTTATCCGCAGTTCTCAAAATGTTCATTAGAATCTAATTTGTAAGAAAGAAGTCAAAATTCAATTTATTTATTTATTGGACGTATTAGTGGGGGTAGTGAAGTTAAATAAAGTTAATATTACCCTTACAGTCTATCTTTTCTTTTTTGATTATTTTGTCTTGATTTGTTTTCTTTCGAATTACGCATTTAATTACGTTTTCATAACTATAATTTTGTGTGGATCCTTTAAATATGAGTAGAAGAACATCCTAACTTCTTTTAGGCAAGTTTTACGCTTAGAGTTATCAACATTTCAACACCTAATTAATCTGTGTTGCTTTCACCTTCAAGCGCCTAGGTTTATGTTAAGGTTTTTAATTACGAATTCTTTTTAGGTATTTTGAACAATTATAGCCTCGAGCTCACTCCGGTTTGGACTCATTGGTATTCATCTGTCCTGACTTTTCTTTTTCTTTTGCGGTACAGATAGCGAGATTCGCGTGTAACAATTTCTTTAACTACTGGTGGTTATCACAGCCACTTATGTGTAAACATACCTCACGCCCTGTCCTCCGCAACGCTACAACCAGTGAGGCATTGCTTTATTTTGCTGTCGAAGTACAATCTGTCTAATAAAAGATAGCTGCTTTCTTCCTTGTGATACAATCTTACTGTATGTCACATTATGATCTTGTATTATTAGTTTGCGACCAGCATAGATTGTTTCTGGCACAACCACGAATTTGGATGACCTTTTTTAAATTCGTCCGTGAGCGAATGACGACCACTATTCGACCAGTGATATACAGTGGTTTTAGATGGTGTTTCAACACCAAAAGTCTAAGTAAGTTGATTGTTGCACTGTTGTTGAGATAATCCACTTTGAACGCCGTAGAAAATCATGGCACGAAAATGTTCATAAGTTGATTTCATTTATTCTACTGCGACGCCATTTCCAAGTCACTGAAAATTACACAAATAGCGCCCGTACGACAAAATGTTCTGGGTACGTATACTGTCAAAAATATTAAACTTTATGATGGATATGTCATATGGTCCTTACACCACCAATCTTGCCAATTACAGATTCATAAATAGCAACCCTCTATTCATAGATTCTGAATTTCCTTTCATTTGGGTTCGAATTTTACGTCCAAGTTAGCCCAAATTTGAAAGCTTGCACGTTAAACTATTTTCACAGGGAACTATAGTTATATGTGAAAAAATGAAGTGTTTAGGTGTTTGATTAATATTAATAATTTCCGACAAATATTTTATTACAATTTTGGTAAATCCCTCCTTTGATCTATCTATACAGATGTTTATGAATTTAGTTGGCGTCAATATTTTGCTTTAGTTAAGGATTTTAAACTTAGGTTTTTAAAATTTCCTATAATCCACATTTATTTACAATCAGCACAAGTTATAACGGAACGATTTGATGCATTTTTGCAACTTAATTAATTAATGTACATTAACATAACTTTTTTTGGTTCTTGTTGAGTATTTACAGTTGAACACTTGAAAAAAGTTAAACAGTAACTGAGGAATACTCTTTCAGTATATTAACAACTTTTAGAGAAAAAATATGGGAAAAAGTCGCCGTCAATTGATCAAATGTGTCAATGTGTCTTGCTTTTGCGGAACAATGGTTTTGCATATGATTCATGATTTAAAGTTCGACCTTCTTGAAAATACGTCTTATTCCCCAATTGAAAGGGCGTAAATTTTTTTCGAATGACCAAATAATTGAAGCTATAGAGAGCTGGTATGCCGAGAAAGAAGACTTTTTTCCCTAAGTAAGAGGTTTACAGAAGTAGTAGGATTGCTATATTAAGCATATTATTTTAAAAGTGAATATGTTGAATAGAAAGATTCTTCATTTTCAAATTGTGCCTTTTCTATAGTAGGCTAAGGATTTATCAATACTTTTTTATGTTGAACAAGGCGTTGTTTAATTCAGTTTAATTTGAGCTGTGTAATAAAAGACTTAGAGGTAGTATATAACTTTATATACTAAACCACTATTCAATAATTTTAGTAAACAGTTTTTGTAAAGGGAATATAATAATAAAATAAATTTTAACGGGAAATATAATTTTGGAAATTGGGGTTCTATACTATGTATTTTAATTAAGGTTATGTAGCAGTGGAAAAAATAATTTTATTTGAAAAACGGATTAGATGATTATTTTTCAATAAAAAGGCTTTTAAAAGTTTTAAAACATGGTATATTAACTTTTTAGTGATTTTTAAGGGTATTCTAACAGTTTACGGCAATTTAGATCGCAACATATTAAACGCATCAATTTTTACCATGATTTCATTAGAATATCTTTTAAATTTCAAAAGTTCTTCAATTGTTAATAATTAAAAACAGATAATTACCTTTAAGTAGGTTTAACTTTTACTTTTTGAGTTTTAAAAGTTGTGAAATTTCGTAATTCAGGAATTGTGAAATAAATTTATAGAAGCATGAACATCAATCATTTTTGATACCTTGTTAAAATTTAAAGATCGATCACGAAAAAAGGAATGGCAGCATAAATTATAGAAGAAAAACCCATACATTAATTTTCTTACTCCTGTTTATAGATTGATTATTTAGTTTCTCTACATAATTAATTTATGTAATTCGATGTGCTTTTCGTTAAAATAGATTCAAATTGAGCTGGACTTTATTCGCACATGACCACGTTTATATTAGTAAACATCAACTATCAAAATTATATTTAAATTAATATTCTACAGTTAAAAAAAATAATAAAAAATGTAAGTAAGTTTGTAATTCTGTAAACAATGGGCATAGATATAAAAACTGAACAAGTGAATTAAAACATTTAACAACAAAGGAATACAATAGGAAGGATATAAAAGTTTAATCCTTCCCTCGAGAGATTAAAATGTGGGTAAACAAAACAAGATTCAACCTCAATTTTTAGTCATGTATAATGCGAGAGTCAATTTACATTAAAGCTTTCGCATGAATACAAAGAGTTATTCGACGTGGAAACAACAGGTGCGCGACTCCTCTTTAAAAGTTATGAAAGGGATATAAAGTTCCCAGTTTTCAGCATGAAAATACATTAACTTTAAACTCTACGTATGCGTCTTTGTAAAATCTATCGCTAAGGAACTGATTAAATCTTGATATTTGAATTATGGCAAGATTATATATTTTTAAACATATTTTTTTCTGAATTATAATAAGTAAAACTGCATAATCCAAATAGGATTTATAGAGGAATTTGAAGAAAACGTCTCGAGAACTCTAGATTGCAGTTTTGTTTTTATTAGAAATCCTCAGCGAGGAATACACGAAGGTATGACAGTCTAATTTGAAATCAAAGCTGTCTTGTGCACGATATTTTGTAATTCGATTTTCACAATGTTTTCGCTTTAGGTTAGCTGTGCCGGAGTAGCAGATATATGCCATAACAGTAAAAAAATATCAGTTCGATTACTTCCTTATTAGACCTGGTAAATCAGAATTGTCACACTAAGGTCTTTTTAATTCAATTTCTTAAGACCTTTTAAAATCGTAAAAAATTCTGTTCAATCAAATCCATTGTTTCAACTATATACAATCGTTATTAATTTTCCTGGTCTATATTATAAAGTAAAACTAGAAATGGCTCTTTCAACTTTAATTTAATTGTTACAAAAAAGCTCTGAACCCAAGCGAGCTTGCTATTACTTGTTTATAAACTTTTATAATTATAGTGTATAACATCGCATTAGAAATAAATCGGTTGGGTAACTATGTAGAGCATTAAACATTTTAATTAAAAAAGGAGCTTTATTAAAACGATGAAGTTGAATTCATAACTGAATGTAGCCCTAAAATGGGATTTCAATTTCAGAAGGAATATCTTAAGCTTATACGGTAGATATTCCAAATTATTAAAATGAAATTTTAATTTATGCGACTATTTAATTAATTTGAAACGAAAGCTAAATAAATCGAAACAATATCGTGCTATAAAGATTTAATTAGAAGCACTTTTTATATCATTTGGTGGAATTTACTACTGAATGATGTAACAGAACAGTGTCAGACGGTCTGATTTTACCTGATATATCATGGGATTTGTATCCCAGTAGCAGCTACACGCTTACAAATTATGAGCTATAAACATGTATGTACAATATAGCGGCTACAAATTGTTTTCAAAATGATTTTTATAATTTAAATTTATCAGTAACTAGCTTTCTATTGTACGAAACTTTCATGGTAAGGGTTAGACTAGTTCAACGATATTCCATTTACTTAGTTTATTTAATTTAATATTATTATTTACACGAAAATATTTAATACATGCATAATTCACTTACTTTACAATTTAACTTCAAAAATAAAATCTTATAACTGATAAATTACTATTGCTATTTTTTAATACAGATTTACCCGTTACTTCAAACGCTTAACATGGCAAAGTTCATCCAGCCACACACGCATGCGCACAAGCACACACGCACACATGCACACACGCACACACACACACATGCACACACACATGCACACACACATGCACACACACACACACACACACACACACACACACACACACACACATACACACACACACACACATACACACACACACACACATGCATAAACACGCGTATGCACACACACGTACGCATACTGTGACGTTTCGAAAAGTATTCTCTAGTCTGCAGGTCAATTAAACAATTTATATTTTCCCGCGGAGACCCTTCGTCGTGACGGGTAGGTTCGGAGTGGCAAAGCGGAGGTTGCAATCAGCCCTAGTGATCCTGGAATCCACTCGCAGTACGCCCTTGTCGGTATTGCGAAAGAAAGAGGCTTACAAATTAAAGTTATGCGGTCGGTGAATGTAATCTTAACTTCTTATGTGAAATGAACTTTCTGTTTATTACATTACTTATTTATGTTGGATTTAGGTTGATTACTTTAAGAATAACAAGAATAAAACCTTCACAACGTAATTTATTTGTAACAAAAAGAAAGGATAAATTCAAAGAACATTCTAAAATAAATTGTTCCTCTTTAGAGGTTTTATACTTACATCTATTTAGCAAGAGCGATTCTTTGCGTCGGCGGTCCGGTAATTTAATTTCAATAGACGCTTGGCATCACCTTGATAAAGACAGGGTATGCCTCGCTGTCCGTAGATCGTACTATCCTCTTTTACGATTTCAGCTTCGCGGAGCTCAGTATACTCCAGATGCGTAAGTGTCCGCGTCGCTCGCTCGCGTGTCTCTTTACGTAATGGATCGGATAATTTCGGTAACAGTATTTTGTTCTGCTCGTGACCGATGCCACATGATGGAAGAAGATGTCGTCGCGACGGACGTCAACCACGATTCGCTACTGAGCAACAGCATTGTGTTTGACGGCGTCGTAGGATTTATTTACAGTAGGGTTTCTATTTTCGTTACTAAATCAACACAAAACTAAGGTGCTCTGTTTATCCTTTTAGCCGGGAAGTGGATCGCTACTAAGCAACACATCTAGCCTCGGCTATAAGGTCGTCGAAGTTTCAGAACGGTTCGACGTCTATGATTCCTATCTACAAAGCAACGAAGGAATCTTAGGCGTTGCGTATTTTAATTTCGATATCTGGGGCGAACTTGCTGCAGAGAAACACAGTTTGTCTCGAATTCAAACCTTCGAGTAAAGGAAGAACTTCTTTTTCGGATAACTGAACCGCTTTTGTAGTTCAAGACTATAAAGGCGGATATTAGAATTTTTAGCAAAGCGCGTTAGCTTAAACAAAATATAGCTTATCCTTACGGAAAAGTACAATATGTTCCGGCTCTATGACCACACAATACGAGTTCAGTGACAGAACTTCTTTTGCATTGGAAATATTGCCCTTTTATATTGAATTATTAATCGTGGTTTTCTATTCTTCGAACGGCATTGATAACGGTCTATTCTGTCTTATAATTATTGATAAACCTGCAGCGCGACGCGCTTGTCTATCAATTTATTTATTGTGCAATATTACATCATTACAATTATTAATTTTACGTTAATTAAATGGCGTTACATTATTTCTATAATAATTTGACATTTCTTAGAAACAATATACATTTAATTTGAGAGGTTTACCAACGGTTTAAATATTGCGTGTAATTGCACAATATTATTATTTTTTTTAACATTCTTAAATTCTATTTCGTACAATTATTTTATATTAATAAAATTGAAATAATATAAAATGAATTAAAATAAATCAAAATAAATTGAAATAACTCACCCCCGTTTGGTTTGAAAGCACACTTAAAGTTTTCACTGTCTTTATAAATGTTTTATATATTTAGGTGTCCGAAATTTTAATAGAAAATCGGAAATACGATTGATTTATTTGTTGCAATTCGATTTTCGCGTGTCACTTTAGTATAACGCTTTCCCCGGGAAGTGTTATAACACACACACGCACACAGACGAATTTCCAAAAACATGATTTTCAGACTCGAGAAAGTATATTTCCACTAAAATTTTGGACGAAAACAATACTTTATACTATATTTCATACAGGTAAGAGAAAGTGAAAATACATTTTAATATTATGAAAAAACAATTTTTGATAACTTTGATTTAATTTAAGAAAAAGTATACAACGATAATTTTCAAAATACAAATAATTAATTAACAAATGTAGTCTCTCTCAACTAATTCCCCGCCTATTCGAATACATTTCTCAATTATTTTACGACTACGTTTAGCTACTCCTCTCAGTTCTAGGATTCTCATTTCAAGGCAGACTTGACTTATTCTATTACAAATTTCATTTTGATATCTAGATCTTGTTTTATAAACTTTATTTTTCAGTATTCCCCAAAAAATATAGATCAAGGGGTGAAACATCGGGACACCTCGGAGGCCACACTTTAAAAGGACTTTATTGTTATCTAGCGCATAGCGAAATGTTCGTTCAATCATTAACCAACAGTTCTTGAATTTTAGATTTATGCACCATCTCGTTGAAAATACATAGCCTGTTGAAAACTAAGAGGAAGATTTTCGATCGTATTGTAAAATTACCTAACTAAGAACTTAAGTAAACGTTCAGCGTTCAACGAGTTATTATTCAGTTTCCTAAAATCTCACACCATACATTGACTTTCTGGGAATATTGATCTTTACAATTCATAACCCAATGAGGATTATCACTAGCTCAGTATATACGGTTTCGAGACAATACTACCTCATTAGTGGTAAATGTAGCTTCATCAGTGACTATAATCTTTAGAAAATGTCTGTCATTTGAAAAATTACACTGGGCCTTATAATAACAGTCTAATCTTTTATTATCATCACCTGCTTTCAATGTATGTAAGAACTTCGGTTTATAGAACTTGATTATGTGACGAACTCAACATCTTCTGACTTTATCCTTACCGATATTCAGATAAGACGATAAATCTCAAAGGTTCGTGCGTGGGTTTGCTCGATTTGCTGCCAATATATTGTTTTCTTCAGATACCGGTGAATCTGACGAGGTTTGCCATTCTGATGTATTTTAATAACACTGCCAGTTTCAGGAGTAATAGGAACCTGTTGGGAGCGTTTTAATAAAAATTTAGATCGACTTCTGGGCTACTACATGCAAAATCACCAAACAACCAGATTATTTCGATTTTTTCCCTTAAAGTCAACCGCATTTTAATTTTATGGTCACGAAGTAGAACTCTACGCAATAAACTCAACGTTTTAACAGAATGACATTTGATACTAGTATAAGTTTTTTAATTTAGATCACACTATAATTAAAAAATAAAATTTTGTATATGGACAAAAATACTGAAAAAACTAAAAATAAGAATTTTTTTAAGAAACTCGTATCCCTGGTTATAATAATAATATTCTGAACGACTTTTTTCGGTATATCTTATGCGAAGTAAAATAATGAAAACTTGAGGAGCTGTAGAAGGTTAAGCTTAAAGTTGAGTACCTTAAAAAATGAAACTTGTTAATGTGTGCGATTGTGCAAAAATGTAGATATTTAGTCCCGCAAATAGCTGAAATATGGAGGCGTCTTCATTTATTAAATGAGATAACACTGTATGAATACCGGGTGTAACATAAGTTCGTATCATAACTTCAGAAGGTAATACGTTGGGTAATTTTAACCTTGGTCGTAAAACTAACTGTGTAAAATGGAAATAGGAAAGGTTTGAACTTTTGAATTTAATTTCTGCTTCTGCTCTCTTATAACAACTAATATAGGCTGAGATAAAATTACATAAAATGAAGCAAGTCCTAATCTTAATCCATCTTGCGGAAGTCTGCAGAGTATGTGCGAGGAAAAAGAGATATATGAAGAACAATTTGTTAATTAATTAACGATGAGGTCCGTTTTTCTTATATAACCGTATACAATTTTAAAGAAGTTATATTAGGATCAGCTATTATTTTGATATGATTAAAAGAAAGAAGACAAATGACGTTGTCTTCCGACGCATCTGTGTGAATACTGTTTTCCGTTTGAAATTAGTTTGTAAACTTCGTATTCAAGAAGCTTATTGGAAATTCAAGATTCTTCAACTGCAATATTAACACCCAGAGGATTATTTTGTCATCCATAGTTGGGCCTACTTTATTTTGAGATTTTTTTAAAGTTTACAGCCGTATCGCTGAAATTCATCGACTTTACCGGGGCGCAAAAGCGCTTCCCACATCTACACCTACCTGTGTTAATAAATAATATTGTTTTTTGAATCATGGGCAAGCTGATTTTTTTTACTTTTACGTTCAACAATGTGCTATGACTTAACAAATAGAACAAGCCAATTAGAAAATTATTTTCAAAACAGTCGGGTATTTACAACCTTGGTTGCTTGAATAATTACTGTGGTATGATTAAAAACTATTTGACATTCGGTTAAATTATTGCATCTATTTACATGAATAAAATTAATTATGGTTAGTACATATTAGCAGTGCCTACACTAATTAGAATTTTTGGGTTCATTAGATCTTAGAAAATTTCTGATAGTTGTGTTATTAATAATTGATAATTGGGGGACTGATCCACAAATCAATCTTTATAAGTTAATCGTTTAATTCTTTAATTTTCATTTTAGTTAATAACATTAGTGTAATCAAATATGTTATAATGATTCATATTTATTAATGTATTATTTACTTTTGAATTCAATAAACATCTGACTGTTAATGGTCGTTTATAGATTTCCTTTTTAGGGTATTTTAGCTAAATTACCCGAAATGTGAGTTTGCTGTTTCGGCCAACTTACCACTACTACATAATCACAAGGTTGTGTAACTAATAGTATTCAAACATTAATTCAGTATGCCACGTAAGTTACAATTTAATATCGATGACTATTGCAACGTTTTGCTTAATTATTTGGTCTTGTTTCTCAAGTTTTAAGGAGGCACCTTATTTCATGCAGTAGCAATACCGTATCCCGTAGCTACAGGATACTGAGTATAAAACTAGTCTTGATCGAGTCCGCCGTAACTATGTATCTCTGCTCTCTTCACCAATATTTGATGTTGTCACTTGGCCTGTTATAACAGAAGAAGATAATCATAGGAGGGTATTAGGCGGGCTCTTTTAAGAAATTGAAGGAAGCTTTATAGGGAAAGAGACGCTTGAAAGTTAGAGATGGAGTTGAGTTCTACTGCTTCATAATAAATCCCCATCTCCAGGTCCGCTAAAGCATCATCTGCAATTAGAGACTGCAGTTTCCAAGAACAAAATCAAGCTACCCTTCTATGGCTGGGCCTGGCCTCAAAAGCTGTTTATTTCAAAACCTGAAACAGCTTGCGACGACGATATTAAAGCCTTGTCTGCGATTTTCGCATACTTTTCAATACAAAGTCGAAAATGTGCGTCAACTTAGGTGGAAATATATTGGAAAATAGTAAAAAAACATCTCAGGGCGAATCACTACTTTCATGCCTACTTAGATTACTTATAAAATCGCCCTCTCATACTTTTAGGTTATCTAATTTCATAAAAAAAACACCATGAAGTTTTATTAATATGAAGTCCTAATACAATTACCTCCTGTTTGTCTTTATACACCTTCTGCGATGCAGCGCCATTTGTAATTCTTAGGACACGTACATTTCTATTATGTATACACAACATACTTCCCCAGAGATAGTAGTCAACGAGGCTGAGGTCAGGTGATCGTGTTGCTAAGTAACAGTAACTGCCCTTTTCTTCAAATTCAATGGTTACGAAATATGTTATAAGAAAAACGCTAACTTGCTTACCAAAACTGGATGGGCCATTGTGCTAAAAACATATCTATTGTCTGAATTAAAGTGCAGTTTCTTTCAATAATCCAGGTAGTTCACTGTTGAAATATCTCAGATAGAGCTTTGATTTAAAATTTTCGTCAAAACCGAATGTGCTAACAAATTGATCCTCAAGAATAGCACACCAAATATTCTTAGAATGCAGATGCTGAAAATGGGTAATTATGATTTCATGTAGATGTTGAATAGGCCATGCATGTGTATTCTGTAGTCTTATTGGTGACAAAAATGAAATTCTGTATTCATTTATTACATTGTTTTAAATTCTTTTTCAGAATAAAATATTCTACGAGAGTAGTTATCTGCTTTAGAAACTATTCACGTTTCGGAAACTACCTTGTTGCTTGTAAAAATACTTCGTTATAAAATCTTTCCATTAAAATAATTTATGATTTTCGCTGAAGGCTAGATTTCGATTGGAATATTTCAAATTATTTCATAATCAATTAGCTAAATAATAATAGTCTAGATCACGTGCGATACGAAGGTAGCGGTTTTATTGCCGGAGTTGTCTAAAAAAATACCTAGGCAGCCTTAAAGCGATTCAAGCCCAAAGTACAATAAGTAACTTTAGAACGAAAACTTTTTATTTAACAAAGTATATGACTTATCTACAATAAAAACAACTCAACTTTGTGACGTTGACTTAACTTATTTCTACACGTTTTGCTAATAATTGCAAAATGCTAGGTTTACTTTAATGTCAATTTGTAATGTGTTATGCTTGATTGCATAAATTAAGTTTTTATGTTTTTGCCATGGATGGACTGATACTTTGTAAATATAATTTGTTCCTGGCATATAACTAACGATTTATTTTTTTATGGATTAAAGATATCTTTAAAATTGGAGATTTTTGTGAAATTATTTAATCTAATTATAAACTAGAAGTCTTTTATTTTCGTATTGCAAAAGTGCGAGGTTTTGTATTTATTCAGGTTTGTTATCTAGCAGGTTAGATATATTTCAAACTGCGTTATTTGCTAATTTAATATATTTCAAATTCTAATGTATATAGTTTTTGTGACATCAACATTTACTTTCGCTAGAAATCAAACCTGATTGTTAACATATATAAAATTTTGACTTAAGTATTTATCTTTGTTAAAGTTTCTATTACCCCTTTTCTTTGCATTTTAAATTGATTATTATGAATTTTTATTGCTTATTTGTTTATCTTATCCTAATAAATTGAGTTTATCTTAAGGTTAAAATAAGTATAACACCGCCGTAAGCTTCAATTAATAGCGGACAATTTAACTACCAATATGTATGTAAAAATCAATATAATGTGTTTATCTGCCCACTTGTTAATATACTCAGTTAATTATTTTTTAAATCTTTTATTTTAAGATTAAGTTTGTAGTGCTTTCCTTTTGATGCTTAGAAATGGTGTAAAATAAGTAGATAGAATATCAGATGAAAATAGAACCAAACCTGCGAAGGTTAGTGCGCCGATCTGATTCTGAATCAATTTATGGTATTTTTTGTGACTGGCATATAAAACTAAAAGCAATATCATTTATAATTATCTTTAGGCAGCGGCGTCCGTTAAATTTAATTCATATTCGATAGTGGCCAACGTTCATAACGGTTTTCAGTTTTCTGAACGTACGCCATTCTGCTTGAGTAGATGACGGTAAAAATCATTATTCCCGTATTCCACATCGTTAGACAACTTTCGCTCGCAACAAACTAATAAGGTGATCAGTTTATCGATGAATGAATTATTTTGCTTAAAATAAAACAACCGTAACTTTGTACACACATTTTCGTTTTAAAATGCTCTAACCTACACGTGTTTAAGCTATGGCCATCAGATCACGGAACAGCTGGTATATAAATACATTTTTTGTACAACCCGGCGTTAATTGAGGAGTTAACATTCAAAAGGAAATTTATCCCAAATTTTTTTTTCAGAAACCTCAGAAACACGAACGAGGCTTAGGGCCATTTGATTATGAAGGACAGCTTTGGTACTGTTTGATTATGGGACAAACTACCCTTTGGATTTCAATTATTGTGATATTTTGTAACAAACGGTTTAATTATTCCAAATCAAACAAATCGCAAAAATGGATAAAAATCCTTTTGAATGTCAACTCATCGATTACTTAGCTAATTAATTTCAAGTAAATTCATATATCAACTAGAATAGTTAAATTATATGACAGAGCACTTTTTTAATTTGAATATGGTTTGTGACATACTTTATTTTTAAATTCAGTTTTAACGTAATTAAGTTATACCTAATTTATGTTTTATTCCTTATTCATTTTATTTTAACAAATATTCCCATTAAGTTTTGAAATCTTTCAGCCTGACACATTGAATATTGTTTGGCAGGTTTACAATAGAAACTTTCCATTATATGTTCTGTAGCGCTGTAGCTAAAATTTGGCTCTAGAAGTTTCAGAAGCGTTGCGAAAAGCCAAAATATTCAAAATTAATTATCGAGCGGCGATAAAAGAAGGAAAACTACCAAATAGAAATTAAAGAGCGCTTGGATGTTATTTAGGTTGACTCTTTCCCTTCCTATTCTATCGTAGAGGAATGATCAAAACAATTGCATTTAGGAAAGGATTCTATTGAAGACATACCCGCTCTGAAAGTCCAATTGAAGTGATTGTTCAAGAAAACATTAATATTGCAAAGCAAAGTTTACTGGAAGACAGATGGCTAAAAACAAAATAATTAGCGGCAAGATGTTTCAGTGTTTGGAATCTGCGTGAGAATTTGAGCGTGAATAAGATTAGTGTAATAGGCACTCTGCTTTCGGTAATTCAATAGGATCAGAAGGCAAGGTGTTGGACTGAATCTTTATCGCTTTGAGAGTTTCAAGAAAAGAACTTATCAATTGAACAGCGACCTTAAATGAAACTATAGTCTTACTATAATACCCTGTCAAAAATTGAATCATTGGACTGATATCGTCCGAGTTTTCCACGCCCTGAGAAAGCACAAGCGACTCAATCCCACATTTAGAACTGAGGAAACCATTCTAATCGATTTTAAAGAATGGAACACTGCTGTTACTGGATAATACTACGATATGGTAGTACATTAATTGAGAAAGGGATATTCCAAACAATCTCGGGGTGTGTTTCTATTACCAGGCGATATACCTGTGCACACATCTATGCCTTCAAAAGTTGCTATACAAGAGTGCGGCTTTAAGAAATTGAGTTCACTACTTTTACAGCCAAGGTCTATTCCCAAGCAACTACTTTATCTTCGCGAAACTGAAAGCGGATTTTGCAGTGAAAAGTTCAAGATCGATGGATGAGGAAGTGAAGTCGGCGGTTTTAAAACATTTTGAAAGATAGCATTCGGAATATTTTTATAAGGGTTTAGGAATGTTAATAAAAAGATGCAATAAATGTAATGAAGCAAAAAAAGGGTTTTTTTAATTTTCTTCCACTAAATCTTTTGAAACTTACTACGTATTTCATGATCGTGATCTTACTTGAACAATTAAATTTATGCACATTTTATAATTTTGTTTATTCCTCAATTTAATTAAAACTCGCACCCCTTTAATTTTTCTGTTTTAATTATTTTGTACTGGTTTCTGATGTACGTTTTTGAATCATTTGCAATTATATTACTTAAAATTTTAGAATTTCAACAGTGGGAAATCAAATGCCAAACAACGTGCATTTCATTTGCGTAAAAAGATTTATTTTAAGATAGCATTTAAAAACATTTGAAATAGGTTATCTAGAAATAATAGGTAGACAATATTGAAAATTTATAAATTACTTAAAGATAAGTGACAGTGGTGCGACATTAATAAACATTACATAAACAACATAACTTCGCAAGAAAGTAGTTTCCAGTAAAAGAAACTTAACTATAAAGCTTAGCTGCAAGGAAAATTCCACGGCCAGTAACCTAGACAGAGTAGAAAAATAACTTTGAAATACGAATATTCGATCCGTCCAGACTCAAATAATAGGAGTTGCCATGCCAACGTAGGGAAGGTTATAAAAACACCTGTAAGAGACGACAAAAACGTATTTCAGTGCAACATTGACGTAAAAGTAATGCACGTCCATAAGTTATCATAAATTATCTAGCAAAGTTATCCATCATGTATGCTGATTCATATAAGTAGCGCCTTAAGTTTCACGAACTGATAACTAATCCTGATTATTCCGTTGCCAGACAGTCGAATTGACCAGTTGAATCAATCCACGCATCTTAGAAAATTAAATTCCAAGACAACGCCGATGGACGAAGGCAAGTTCAACAAAACGAATAGCGTAGAAGGATCGGTAACAACAGACAAACAAGTAAACAAATAGATTAATTAATTTACGTAAACTTAGTCAGAGTAAATGCACACGTTTAAAATTGCATTTAATAAACTTTTAAAATATAAATTTTCATTCAAACCTACTGAGAATAAATAAGAAATCATTTACAGCTACCTTGATTGCAAAGGTAGACAAAATTCGATTGCTTACAGCAAATGGCCTAAAGCCACCAGCTAGTTAAATGATTTCCGTTAGTGATGGCAATCTTTTAAATAATTGTAAATTTGTATTGATTATTACTTTACTTCGATTATTGGTTATTTAAATATATGTATTCAATTAAAACTTTTTATTAATTGGTCTTGTGTTAAAGAGCCTGAGTACGCACATCAACTCAAAGATAAGATAAACTTACGAGTATTGTAACAGGGTCAACAGTTCCCAAAGGCAAACAATTATTACTTTTAAAATACGGCCCCTGCTTATTTTAACTAATTCATGTCGTGAATTTTAATTACTTATTTTAATTAAATCACAGCGAAGGAATAACGTTGTAGATTGATATGTTACATTTAATTAATTTATTTAACTATTTTTTATTTAAAGCTATTTTGTAAAAGTTTACCAGTTTAACTAGTATTAAACAAAACATAAATTAGCTTGGTATCTATACCAATTTACTAATATTTTTCTGTAATTTTAAAGTCTAGCACCGAACGGAAACTTTTAGTAAAGAATCCACTTCACCGAAACTTGATTTGCCTACCTTAAATATTGGTTTAATATGTAGTTAATCCTCGTCTGTTATTGAGTTAAATATACAAATCAAAGATTATGAGAACCATTCAAATAAAGTATGCAGGATGATATAGCGTTATCAATTTTATATATTGTCCAAGTTTCAGCCGTGTTATGGAAATTCAGTTGATGTGAATTAAAATGAAGCATAAAATCAATATTCAAAGAATGTCAAGTGGAACAAACTGAAAATGTGGCCCTTTTCACCTTATACTTATAGTTTTTACAGCAACTTAGTTTTCGGTTGCTTTTAACACAATAACGGCATCTTTGTTGAAATTTATTTATTTTACTTTACAATTATTTTAACTTTCTAACATCAGGTGTCAGTATTTCGTTTAGTGATTTTACATTACATTTTGATGCAAATTTGGATAACTTTTAATGAGTTACTCAACAAACATTGTAAAAATCATCAATTAAGAAATAAATGAGCTTACTATGACTAATTAAAAAATTTCACATCGAGGTTCTAATTTTGCAGATAATTTCTGTCAGTGTCAATCAAAATAAGAAGAGTAACATCAGAAGGATTTTATTGACATTTATCTATATACAGCAGCATGCCCTAAATATGGTTTTCAATTATATGGTTATATAGATTATGTAGGTTATGTAGAAACAATTGGCTTCGTAAAATTTTAATTTAAATACTGCGTAATATGTATATATTTAACTATGCATGTATAGTGTAATTATTTTATAATTGCAATTATTTGAATGTTGTTATTTTAGTTGCAATTTTATACAGTTATTTTATTTATAAGTTATAAGGTTTTGTAAACGATAAAATCGAATGAGTTCCTTACCATCGCTCTGCAGACGTTCACAAATGAAATAGTTGGGAGCTGCACAATCCCGATCATTCCATTTGAAGGTATTTGTAAGTCGCGCTGGAGAAGTCGGTAATGAATAAATTCTTCGTACTTCTACGCAGTCTTGTTCACTTAAGCCATCATCATTTGGTTGCTTGTTATAATTTCCATGTTGAGACCAACCAGAAAACCAGTCTAAATTATTATTATTAGATTTAAATAAATTAAGAATTCATTAATATTTACTTGTATAAGAAAATGGAAGTCCGTCTACCCATCTGTAATCTCCTTCCAGGGTTTTATCTGTAGCTCCTATCCAATACGCATTGTGATCACGATAGCCAGGACTGCAATAAAAAAAACAAAGTCAGATATTTATTTCATTATTAAAAAAGGACGTTGTAATATTCTCTCAAATTATGCTGCAATGAATGAATACTTTTATCAACGGTGAAAAGAAACAGTTTGGAAAATAAAAAAATGCAAGCGCAAATATTTATTTTATTGTTCAGACGCTTTCAGGACATCAACAGCGACTATATATACCTAACTTATGTGATATTTGCTTTGACCTTATTTTTTGTTGGCGTAATAACGATGATTTAGTGCTTATTGGAAAATGTTCTGAAAACTTGGTAATGGCTTATTATAAAATTGTATCACCATGATACTATATTTGCAGTAAAATTTTATTCGATTTTAAATTAGAAGTGACAATTCATTTCATTATTCATTAGTGTAAGTGGTTCAATTAACTTTGGCAAATATTTATCTTATATGTTGTAATATTAAGTCGGTAGCTTTCATATTCAGAAAATGTATTTTATGACACTTTTAGCGCCTTTATTTAGATCATTAAATTGCAAATTTTGTCTTTTCGCAAAATATGTTTTAGATTTTTCGAATAAATTGGACATTGTAAAAATATGTAAGTACGTAGATAACATTAATAATAATTACATCGCATAATAATTAATACAGAATTTTAAGTACAAATCAATTATTTGAGAATGTATCAAAACTAAGGATTCATTAAATATAAATTTAAAATGTTTTCAAAAGCAGAAAGTTCTACATTCACTATAAGGCAACCTATAAGAACTGCTACATCAAACTATAGAAATAAATGTGTCCTTATTCTTGCGTTCACTCTAGAGCTATCGCCTACGATAATTGCTGGATTTCTAACTAAATCCTATTTTTTCAAGCATAACAGAGAATTTATGTTCGACATTTTCGTGATTATCGTATGCGATAGTAGTAGATAGAGATAGTAGGTTCTGTGACACCATTCTATCACACATAATTGCTTTTAATTGCTTTTTAATGACTCGCCTGCGGTCATAATTGATTTTTTGTGACTTGTCTGCGACAAAATATATACAAAGTGCGTCAAAATTGATATACAGGGTGCGGAAAATCAAACATACAGAGTGCGTTAAAATAAATATACAGAGTGGGGCAAAATAAATGGAAGATTGAATTAAAATGCCGGATTTAACGCGGCAGCCATCTTGGAATTCTAGGGGATATCTGGGGACTTTTAGCGCGGAATCTAGGGAATTCCCCCAGATTTTGGTGGAAATATTTGTATTTTGGCGGTTATTTTGAATTTTAACCATCTTTGATTTTATGACGAGAATATTCGAATTTAGGGAAATCTAGTTATTTTGTCGTCCATCTTTGATTTTTAGGAATTTTTGTAATACCTGATGATGGTTTATAAATATGTGGACGAAACGTGTATGTGGATATTCATATATGACCATCCAGTATATTGATGTTTGAATTGGAATGTGCTGTAGATTATGTTGTTTACACCGTTCGTTGTCAATTTCCAGGTATTTCAGTGGCGGAGCAACAAGTACATAAGTATCATTTTCATGAGGCTCCTTTTGGGTTAAGTTTTAAACAAAAACAATACCGGTTTTCATTAACAAAATTATGAATTTTCAGTTTATGTAATATTTATATATAGTAACTATAGGAAATTTGAGGTTAGTTAAGATTTTAGATTAGTTAATATTTATCAAATAATTTAATGACGGTTTTAAGTTTGTTTGTCTCTTAGACCTGTCGATTTAGTTGAAGTAATTTTCCTACTTTAAAATTAATAAATCAAAGTATAAATTATTAATAGAGCCAATTTGTAAATAATTCAGATTACTAATCGTAATTTTTAAAAGTTAAATATAAGGTTATTCAAAAGTAAGTTCCCAGTTTTAAATGGCTGTAGTTTTTGTACATATGAACAGTTTGGTTCCATATATATATATATATATATA
>JAHWXV010134107.1:0-10316 GCA_024586415.1 Phrixothrix hirtus | reverse complement strand
CAATTTACAACAAATTGAAATAATAAAGAATTCTTTGCCTAGAATTACACAAACGGAACTCCAATAATTTACATTTGCCAACCAAATGCATTAAATTAATTCGAATTTTATAGAAAATTCATAAGTGAATTTTAAACCGTTACAGGGTTGCGAGTCACGACTTTACCTTTGGGAAGAGGTCGAAGTCGCTGAGTGCACTGAAAATTTTGAAGGACTTATTGAGTGCGATTTGCCGTGTGTGGTGGGGCGTTATCGTGGAAAAACACGGTTTTTGAACTCAACTTTCCTGTACGCTTGATCTGAATCGTTCCTCTTGAATTTTGCAAAGTTTGGCAATACCTCTCAGAGGTGTTCCACGTTCAAGAAAGTCAATAAGAAGCGCACCTTTCCTGTCCCAAAAAGCGGTTGCCATAATTTTCCTTGCAGACATGGTTTACATGCAATTTTTTCGGCTTTTTCGGGGAATTTGTGTGCCCCACTCCATAAACTGCAATTTGTTCTCGCAGTTCACATGTTTGATTCACGTCTCGTCCCCTGTTACCATTCGATCCAGTAGCGAGTCGCCATCTTTGTCGTAAGATTCCAGAAATGTTAATGACACTGCCATACACTGATTCTTGTGATTTTCTGTCAGGAGTTTTTGGACCCATATTGCACAAAATTTGTGGTATCCCAGTTTCTAGGATGCAACAAACTGCGTGAAATTTGTGGAAAACTGAGTGAAAGTTCTGTTATTGTAAATCGGTGGTTTTTCTAACCTTTTCGTCGACTTTTGCAACAATTTCATCAGTCACAATGCTTGGTCGTCCACTTCGGTCTTCGTCGTGTACATTAATTCGGCCATGTTTAAACGTAATGCACCATTGACGTACTCCACCTTCAGTGATAACGTTGTTCCCGTACACCCCACACAGTTGTAGATAAATTTCAATAGGTTTACATTCTTTCGCTAACAAAAACCTTGTTACAGATCGCACCTCACAACTCGCGGGATTTTCTATAGCGGCACACACTTCAAACTGTTACTGTGAAATAACGGGATACGACACAAACCTCGCGCTAACACGGGTGGGTGCTGACTGACCCAAGAAACGCGCCGACACCAAATTGGATGCCCTGTGCACGCTCAAAGCGGCTATAGATGAAAACGTAATCGACTGTCTGGATAGCCCACGTATTATATATTTATGACATTATATTGTAGTTCGATAATTATCCTAAAATAAATCAAATTATTATGCTCCTGATTATTTTTTAATCCTAATTTAGATACCCTGAACATAAATGTTGTAACTTTACGAAGTTTCGCATAATGCTAATGGATATAAAATTTTCATTCATTTTAAGGTAGATTGAGGTTTATATAAATAGTTTGAAAAACTTATATCTGATGTGATCGATAAAATAATGTTTCATTAATCAGAGTTTTTCCAAAGGTATTCATTTTGGTAAAAGCTGCCTATAGAAAGAAAAAGAGTAATTAACCATTCATTTGAAAAATGAATTAAAGTTTGCATGAAGTAACTTCATTGAAATCGTAATGAAATTAGGGGGCGCCAAGATTTTTCCCGGTTGAGTTTTTAATAAAATTTCTTTTACCTTCCTTTATTACAGTGATCTGTAATTTTTATGCAGTTTCTTTTCGGTCTTAGTTTGAAATGAAGATCAATGGCATTTGATTGTTTTATTTTTGTACAAATGAAGAGGGTTTAAAAAGATATAAATTTTAATTGAACAATGTCATGGAATTTGGAAACACTTTTTAACACATACGAGGATGGACGGTCCTTGAATTTAAATAAATACCGATAGAACTGTTGGGTTAAACCTTAAAAGAAGGGTTGGAGCTGTTGCGTCGTTAACGTCTCTTTTGGGTGAGATATATTTTATTTGTTATATTGAAATATTGTTTGGGGCAGGTGTGGGTTTAGTCGGGCGTTAATGTATACCAAATAAATTGAAGGATTTTGAGCACGATTTAAAGTTCTACTACAGTTGACAATTATAAATTAAGTTTCCATAAAAAGATGATTATGATAAACGAAAATGGATGATGAAATTTTGTCTAATAAGGCATAAGAATAATTTAGAACATATTACTTTGAAAACTTGCATTAAAGGGTCTAAATAAATATAGTAGGATATCTAAGATCAATAGTTCTAAATTATTCATTAAATGGCTGGCATAGGTAAGCGTTCGACTTTTAGTACCTATTAGATAAAGTTTAAAGTAAATAGTTTTTCCGTAAGTATTCGTGAAAATTCACATTTAAATTGCTATTTAGTATCGTTTCGCGTAAGTATTTGACGTTAAGTGACCATAAAATAATACTTTTGTAGTTTCAATTACATAATACCGCGTTTCCCTTTTTGTCCTTTATTTTACTTTCATTTTATAGTCCTTGTAATTTTATCTAATGTAATCTACTTGCGCATTTGATTAAACACCAGGAGTCCTCATTAATTTGTAACTTCAAGGTTGTAAGTAGAGAATACGTAAAGATAATTAAATGAAACATGCATTTTATTTCCTGACAGCTTTCTAAGCGCATACTGAAAAAATTCTCACTAATCATTCTATTCGAAATGGAATGGAGTTAAGTTATGACGTCAAATCTATGTTTCCCGCTAAATTATTTTAATTATTATGACGCGCTGTCCTCTTTGGTTCTTCGCGTTTTGATCTATGTAAATCTTATTTAAAGTAGCAGCTTAAGCTTTGTATTTAAAAGCAACCCATTGTCCTTATTTTAACAAAAAATTTTTTACTTGTATGACTTATAATCACCTTTGGCTGATATTTATTTAAACACAATTATTTTTGCTGCAAGTGCTCTAAAAATGAATTATAATAAACTTTTAGATGTTATTAGCATAAATTCTGCTTCCTTTCTTTTAACGTAATCCGTTTCGTTTGATAAATTATAATTATATTTACCGAATTATTTTAGGCTGAACAATATATTTATTGTATATTAAGAGTATTGTTTGAATGATTAATTTATTTTTAACGGGATTGTTTACTTATTCGGTGTGTACCTAACATTTGACTATATCCGTAAATTCCACGGTACTAGCTTTAAATTTTAGGATTCAATAATGCGTGTAACGTTACAGCAGCAACTCACGTCTTTTATTTTAACAAAATAAAATTAGAAAAATGAAATTGCCATCTGCAAATAATCATTCAATTGATGCTAAAAAATGTAGATACACATTTAAGAACACCATGTATATTTATTGTGTATTCAATTTAATTATTGTTATTAACATAAAAATACATAGCAAATTAAATAAAAATGAAATGTAAAGATGAATTAGGAGAGTTTTGTAATATATACAGAATTCAAACCTGTACTGCAAACGTAAAACAAGAATTAAAATATCCGACCAAATAATCAAAGTCTTCAAGAAAATTGAATGAATGCAACTTATTTGGTTGAAACACGTTTCAGTAACGAGCAGGCTGTAACCGATCTCAATTTCATCAAAACACAGCCAGCTGAGTCATTTTGGTATATTGCATACATGTATTAGGTAAATTTAAATCGAAAATTTCACACTTCCATGTTTTCTTCGAAACGTGTCTCTAACGTATTTCACATTTACCTCTGATGGCCTTTAGTCACAGGCATTTACCTCAAATGTCTCTAACACGAGAGTTCATAATCTTAATTTCCGTAATCCAATGCAATTATTTTCCAACATTACTTATAAAAATAGTTCTAACATAAAATTGGCCTCATAACATTTCGTAACACAAGCTCAGTAATTAAGGAATCCTTAATTTATAGAACAATCAAACGGTTTGAGCACACGGACGTTAATTATGAGTTGGTCGTATCAACAATTTAAATAACTAAACGAAAGGATTTAGTTAGGTTAAAATTTCATAGAATAACAAACGTATGAAGTTGAAATAAAGATGCCGTTTGAATAGTAGTAGTTAGTAGAACTTACAGGTAGGTAACACAATGTACACCTGAATAAACATCTTACATAAAAGTAGTTATAATAGACGAATTATTCTTTGATTTTAAATGTTTATTAGTAATTACCAATTAAGATAAAATGCAACAACATAAAGTAAAGAGAACCCACGACAACTATACTCAGTAACATGGAAATCGCAACACCAAGAAGGCGTAGGAATTTTTGACAAAACGTGGCAGAAACTTTTAACTATTAAAAGGTAGTAATTGGTTAAAATTTCAAATAAAAATACCAAATTGTAAACATAGATTTTATTAATAATGGGTTGGCTCCCTCCTATTGGTTACACACTCCCTTACTTTTCGTGGCATCCAATTTAGCAGATGGTCGATTTCCTATTGAGGTATTATGTCCCAAGCAACCTGTACTTCGTGCTGTAGAGGTTGCAGCGTCTGCAGAGGATGCAACAAGTTTCTGTCTTCTCTCCATAATATCCCAAACATGCTCGATGGGTGAAATATCGGAAGCTTGCAATGGTCATGGTAACAGATTGACATTATCCTCTGAAAACGGTCCATAGAACGTCTTGCAATATGGGAGCGGGCATTATCCTACCAGAAAAGTAGGTCTTGCAACTGTTGAATAAATGGAAGAATGTGGGATTCTACCACCTCGTTCACATATATCTGGGCGGTTATATTGCCATGGATGAATACCAAAAACGACCTACTCCCATAAGTTATAGCACCACATTCCATTACCCTGAAGTGCCGTGCACATGCCTCGCAACAGAAAATTCAACATTACGACGTTCCCCACGTCTCCATGCATCCCCAAACAGAGTCTAGATTTGTCGCTGAACACCATTATGCTCCACTTCAGGTTCCAGTGAAATCGAAACGTACACCACTCCAAACGTTGCTGTCAATTTTGACGTGTTAGTAGTGTCACAAAATGTGGCAGATAGGATTGCAAGCCGCAAGGTCTGATTCTGGGTTCGAAGGGTTACAGGACGACCTTCCTTAGCTAACCATGGACCGGCAATTGATATGTTACTGGAGTATCGGTTTCTTGTTGCCATAAGTCGATGATGGCGATCCTGCATCTCATTTGTTCTTCTTAGCCCCCCCCCTTTCTCTTCTGAGAAGTTCCTGACGCTACCTAGCCCATACCTGGTGGCAGCGGATAATGGTGGTTTGGTTCCAGTTAATGCAATTCGCAATTTCTCTGAACAACAATACGACCTCTGTCAGATTCGCTTAATTAACGGTGATTTTCACGTTGGCGCACTCTAGCTATGATTAAACAATCAAAACAAACGATCACAAGCGAAAACTCTAAAGGACTGAACAAAATCTCCCAAAATATACACCAGACAACATTGTTAGAAAAAACCGAAAGAACTGTCAGGTAAGTTATTTTCACTTGATCCATAGTAATGAAATTTTAATCAATTGCTACCATTTAGCAGTTAAAACTTTCTGCCAAATTTGGTCAAAAAATTCTTACGCCTTCTTGGTGCTGCGATTTCCATGTCACTGAGTATATAACCAATTTGAGTAAAAGACGTTATAAAATGTAATAATTAATCTTCAATCTCAAAACGTGTTTACACGATATCGTAATAGAGAGGAAACGTTACAAGATCAAACTTTGCAATCTAATTTTTTGAAGACATTATAATATTTCACGCAAGAAACATGGTATTGTCAATAGTCATTAATTTTTTGGTAACTTAGGCAAGCACTTGGCCAATAACGTCATGTATGGACATTTAGTTATTATTAATCTAATACAAAATATTTAATTATAAAACAATTTTAACATAATATTTTAATTAATTGGACCCATATTAGATAGCTATAATGAAAACTATGGATTTAAAGCTATAAAAAATGCTAAATTAAAAGTTGAAGCGATCCCTTCAGTAACTCTGCGGTAATAAACTTGACTGCACCTTTATCTAGATTTGTATTAAATATTTTATGTGCAAATAATGAAGCAGTTCAATGAAGATGTTTATTAAATTTGGGCGATTAGAGTAATTTCATTTTTCCTTATATGATGAACAAATTAAAGTGACGTAAACAAACTAAATATACTGTAATCGTATTCACCCAACACTCCAGCCTTATTTACTAATTAACCCTATAAATGACAAAAACCAACAAATTTTAATAAAAACACAAAAAGTTCATATATAATTATATAATTCATTTTATTAAATTTCCTAAAAGGTAGGCAATCAACATTACATGTGTATTGAGTTGCATATGTTCCCAACATTTAATCGTTAATTAAAAATATCTCTTAATTATTATGATATATCACAAATATAATCAACTACAAAGATATTAGCACCGCACCTACTTATAAAAATTTAATTAATAAACCACTATAGCATTTAAAATAATTTTGAATGAAGTTTTTGACATGTAAACACGTCTGGTTCCAAAAATCTCGGAACATTATCTTCATTAAATAATGTTAGACAACCTGTACAGTTGCTAATTCGTTCAAAATAATCATAATTTAAAGTCAAATTGCCCTAAAACTTAAAAAAGTAGTTAAAAAACCAATTTTATTATTTCACATACATGTATAATTTTTCCCATTCATTTATCAACTCAGTTTCATAGTATAGATAATGAGACAGGTGCTAAATAAGAGTATTCCACTTAAATATCTTTGTTTTCATAGAAAACCCCGTATTTTATATTATCTCTTAGATTTAAGTAATTTGTGTTAAATATGAGTTTGGTTGGACTTACACATTAGATTCATCGTTTTTAATAGTGACATATTATGTCATGCTTTGATTTCACTTTAGTCTGAATTCCTAAAACGTTGATTTAATTAGCTAAAAACAGATAAGAATAAGTAAAAAATTTAATTAGCAAAAAATTACACTTACCTTTGTTTTTTTATTTACTGATTGCATTAAAAGGTTAATTATGTCGTACGATAACCATTGGAGACACAACTTTATTGGAAATTTTGTTGCTTTCCCAGTATAACTTCGACGAACATTGTGAACATTATAGCACCCGAATGAACTTTAGCAACAATTTTAAAAGCGGATTTTTGCAATAATGATTGATGAGTAATTAAGCTCACTGTTTCATTGAGTAGCCATAGATAGATTTCATTATTATTTTATATTATCATGCATTTCAATTCGTATGCAACAAAAGTGCGTTTCTTATCAGTACTTTAATCTCCGTTGTGTTAAAAGTTGTTAAAAGCGAGGATAGAGGTAGTTGAAACATTGAGATGTTTGAATTTTAACAAATTTAGTTCGACCATGCTTGCGGTTCAGGCTATTTTATTTGCATTTGGCGATCCTACAAGACGCTTTGAATCAATTAGTTTGTGAGTTACCGAAATAAGGTCTTTTCTTCTTATGGTAATAGGAATTGAGTAGTATTGTCCAACTAGCCAATGTAAAGTGAATTAAACACACGTAAAACGTACCTTGAGTAGTTACTCAATCGAAGCTTCAAAAATAAATATTATTGATTATTAATAACAGTCAATATCCGGAACTACCGACTGGCAATTAGTTGTTACCTGAAATAAAACCAAATAATATAAGCTTACCTGTTAGTGCTTCAGCAAATTTGTAAACATTAATTGTTTATGCGTTCAATGAAATTTGGTATATCACGTTGGCATATGTGAAGTATTTATCGATCGAATATCAATAAATAAACGGACGTATTAAAAGTATTACACGCCGATTTGTTATAATTTTGCCCAACGCATCTGCAACAACATACGGATACGGACATCTTGGCTTCTGTAAAATCGCAGTTGCAATTCAACTACCGTTCAAGGTTTTTATGCGCCGTCTATTATATTTTTTTGTAAGTTAATCTTAATAATTTATAAATTGAATTTTTTGAACAGATGTGTGTTTGAAGCTATGTTATTTAATTTTAATTACTTTCATTTATTCAAACACCAAACTACTGTTTCACACACTGTCTATTTCAAATTTTTTCTTATATAATAACTATTTTACATATCACTTATTTAAAATTTTTAATTATAACGAAACAAGCATTAATAAGCATTCAATTTATTTTTATTATTTCAATATTAGCTAAATTACTGCTTGCTACATACTCACTAATATCTTACCTTAATTTTAGTTAATAAGTTATCAACTTTTTCTTATGTTTTCTATTATTATTGTCAAAATCAATTTCTTTTATTTATTTTTAATACATGCAATATTTATCAACAACAAATCTCTTTATTTCAATTAAAATTATTACGTCAATGAAGTGGTGATTAAAATTCTTAAATTAAAAGCTATTTTATTACATATATTCATTCGAAAGAGATTCAATCAAACTCAATTAGCATCTTCAAATTTTAATAATTTTATTCATAAATTAAGCACAGAGCACACTATATGGTAAGCAAACTATACCTTTGCAAATTATTCAGTGAATTAAAATCATACACATTGATGTCCAGAAACAACTTTCATCTGAAAAAAAAAGTTTTTCCTTATTTAGTTAAAATTAATAATCAATTTAATTGTTACATTACTGCCTAATACAAAACAAGGATCCAAGCCCAATCTTCTCTACCGAACTGAGGTTAGCCCAGCTCTTGTTGGTTGAGTTGGGTGACATTTGGATACGAGATAAAGTTACTCTCGCTAATTTGTTTTTGTTCCATGCTTCCCAAAGTAGTGCTTTAGATTTACAACAATACCTATTAAGGGCATCAATCAAACAACTATTTTATTCAATATTTTGGATTTAAATATTCCCAAACATGGATTGGATTCTTTCAAATTCGATATAGACATATATTATGCCCTTTTGTGATATAATTCGCAAGAAATGCGAAAAACGATGTCAATGAATCGAATGTTTTTGAAATATGGAAGAAACATCTTTAGCTCTCAAATGCACGAAGGGGGAACAACATTGCGAAAATCGCTTTACAAAAATGTTCAAACGTAATCCCATTGGACTATTTTGGACTCTTTATCTCTTCCTGGTTATTATATGAGTATGAAAGTTAATTTATCGAATATAACTAACAGGTTTTTAAATTAGGACGTAAAATGTACAGAAATAAAAACGTTGCTAATTTATATATAATTTTGAAAATGAGATTTAATTTTAGCGGTGTTTTGAAATGATTTGTACTTAAATTTGATTAAACAAGCAAAGTACTTGACAATTTTTTTGTAAAACCTATACAGCTTAATTTATAAATGTTAACTGGATTAAGGTACTCTCGGTTAGCAGCGCGCAAGACTGAAGGATCAGCACTTATGAGGTTGTTGTACAGAAATAATGGTAGTTATTTACTATAGCACACCATCCTCCAATAACTTTGACCTTGACATATGTGATCAAGAGCATGGCTCTGAGTAACCTCCAATAAGTTTTAGCCGTCGCTCGCCCTTCTTTAAAAAGTTATAATCATACAAAGAACTAAATATTTCGTCACGTACACTTTTGTACAGAGGTAATTTATATTTAGTTTATTTAATTACATTCAAGATAATATTTAATTATAACAATCTATCTTCTTAGATCAGGAATGAAAGGTTGATAAATTACCAAAGCCAAATTGGTAGAGAAGGAATTATTGTCGAAATTGATCATAAATAGACTTCTTATGATTATAACTTTTTAGCGAAGGGCGAGCGGCGACTAAAACTTGTTGGAAGTTAGGTTAGGTTAGGCTAAAACTTGTTGAAAGAAAATGTAAATAATGAATAAACCAAAATATGAAAAATAGTACTGAAAAATTTTTATTTTTCACAAACTTGTTATGATTATAACTTTTTAACGAAGAGCAAGCGGCGGCTAAAACCTATTGGAGGTCACTCAGGGCCATGTCCTTGGTAACATATGTCAAGGTCAAAGTTATTGGAGATTGTCCCCTAGAGTAAATAAATACCAAAATAATTATCCGGGCGCCTGGTTAACAATAAGTAGCCGTATCTAATAAAACCAATAAGGTTAAAATGACGAGATTTATCTTTGTCTGACAGAAGTTAGGAATTCTTTGCACATCAATACATAATGTACTTTAAAAAATGTATTTATAAATTAATAAACAAACCAAACACTTGCATTTTAATACAATGCCACTAAGTACAACATAATGAGTTAATTTCAGATAATAGTTATGATCAAAATTTATTTTAATTAAATGGGTTCCTACGACACCATGGAATTATGTTTAAGAAGTTGAACCTCTTCCAGGATCTAAATTGTGTAACGGTTTAAAATTCACTTATGAATTTTCTATAAAATTCGTATTGATTTAATACATTTAGTTGGCAAATATAAATTATTGGTGTTCCGTTTGTGTGATTTTAGACAATAGAATCCTTTATTATTTCA
>JAHWXV010134101.1:0-13479 GCA_024586415.1 Phrixothrix hirtus | reverse complement strand
TTGGTTCCTATCATTCTCTTATATATTTCTTTCTTCTCCTTTACGGCATCTTTCACGGCATCATTCCACCATGCATTATTTTTTGACTTTCCAATCGTACGGACTCCGCATACTTTAGTTGCACCCTCTATCATAAGACCTTTCAACCTCTTCCATGCACATTCGATGTCACCCTTTCCAATTTCATACTTCCATTCATATTCTTCTAACAACATTCTCTTCTCTAGGTTTTGTACATATTCCTCTCTCACATTCTCCTCTAGAATAAATTAAAGTGCCCGCGAAAGTGATAAAACGAATGGAACAAGCTTTAAAATTTTAAACGACCCAATATAGTAAAAACAGGTAGAAGGAATTAAAGATTTTATAACCTTTCCATTACTACCAATACTAACTGTGAATTTTATCGGAAACCAACAATACAGGATGTAAAAAAAATAAGTAATACTGTTTATGTAAACATATGACTCACATGGCTCGTAACTTAATTACAGGCACTTGAGTTTTTTCAATTTTTTATTCAAAAAGTTAACCAAAAGGATGGTCTGGTTATATGTAGGCGATTTCTATAAATAAAAAAAAAAGAAAAAGACTATACACACATATTAATTACACTAGTGAATGTGAAATATGAATTCATTGGTTATACGCGTTTAAAGTTTTCAGACTATTATCAAGTAAGTAGTCCATGCAGTGTAAGTGATGATAGTTGATTAAGTCATTCACGTCATTAGTAGGGTGCATGAGGTTCATCTGTGACGGTGCACCGGCCCACGTCAGTGGTATGGCAGGCAAATTTTTAAATGCGGTGTATCCATTATCTGACGAGCTCAGCTGTGAGATGATGCCTATGGAGGTCATCTTGAAATGATTTTACTTTAATTTCCTTGTTTTCTGTTAGCTCTGGAAAACTCAAGTAACTGTAACTCAGTAACGAAATGTCGTGTTTATGTAAACGTTTCCCTTATTTCTAAATGTAGAAGTCGCCTGTGTATAGCCAGCTTCTATTTTTATTACACCCGTATTACAAACTGTAAAAATACTAAATACATTTAAAAAAGGAAGGTAAGATTAGTTCTTCAGAAAGACACATTTTGTTGTCTTGTCAAGAATCGCCTTTTGCCAAATGATTTTTGACCACATGTGTTAAGACAGAACAGTCATAACTTCAATTACCTAGTTCTAAGTAAATTCAGGTTGCGATTATAATGTAGAAATCTTAGCGATTGTAGAAGAATTTCCGAATACAATAGGTGATATAGGTGACGAGTAGAAAGGTCAACGCTATTCCAGAATAACTGACAAAACTGTTAAATTGTTAAAACGAATTTAAAATAAGAGGTGTCCGTAATGGGGCAAAAAACCTAATATGCAATTGGACTCCAACTGCAGCCAATCTATATTAGTCCAGACAACTCTCAGCAAGGATCTTTTACAAATAAATAAAGGAAGTGAAATCAAAGCATTAACGTTCATTCGATAAAAATGATTTAAATAAAAACAATTGCATTTCCTAAATACTACAAAATCTTATAACAGTAAATGTAGTAAACTAATGCAGGTAGAAGAACGCCTGTTATTAAAGAAACTTTACCTCTACCCTATTTAGAAATAATCCACACTGCGTTTATTTTTGATAATTACGTAAACTTAAATCTATTTTTTATTTTCGCGCTTCCAACCTGTGTTTGTACATTTACCGGCTATGTTGATTGTCATTTTCTGATATATTTCCCAAACTGTTACGATTGTCACGGTAGCGTCCAGATTATACTGCATAACAAGTACGTTATGTTCATAAGGGTACTAGTACTGCTATGAAATGGAGTAAAGATTTGATATCAAATTTTCATAATTAGGGGATAGTTGTCGTCAGCGCAAGAAATAGTGTATGACGCGCGGTCGTTAAGTGCCTTATTATAGCAGGTCTCGAAAATTGGCAAAACTCGACCCTTCGAGTTTCGTTTTTCTATCTTTTTCTCGACCTGTCATAAGGCACTTACCAATCTTGTATCGTAAACTACTATTCTTGATATTTGTAATAAATAAAGAATTCCCTATTATTGAAGTTAAATCAATATTTTCTTGTCCGTCCTTTGTAAAAAAAGGATAATGGCTGTATTCAATAAATTAAATTAAAGCTATATCAAATAAAATAACGAAATACGATAGTACGAGCAATAGAATGCTTTCAGCTCTATTAATTCATAAATATTTATAGCTTCTTGGAAATTTACGGAAATGAATTTTAGTTTCGCTAAAATTTATAAATCCTTCAGGACAAATCATTTTCTGAGGTTTGATTTGATTAACATTTCAACTAATTTATTAACATTGATAAATATTGCTGTTTATAGGTATATAATGACTCCTCTTTTATTCTCGCATTAAAGGATAAGTTTCCTGTTTTGCATGGAAATCGTTTCCTTTGTTAGTGCTAATGGATTTAGTGATTAGGAACAAGCATAAAGAATACATACTTATTTACTGCAGTTGCATAATTCAGGAACTTTCGGTTAAGAAGTACAAAACTACCGCTACAGTTCAAGATTGAAAATAAATATAGGAAAAGGTGTACCGAACAGATCATAGCAGTAACTGAATTTTAGCGTCGACTAGACTACCTTTGAAAGGATTTTACCAAGAGGTTCGCCCTGTAACAATTGGCAATTATTAAGTTACTTTGCAACCTATGAGTAAATCAGTTTTAACCATTCTGACAGTAAGTAAAAGGTACAGCAGTGGAGGAAAATGTGCACTTCCAGACTTGTCGGCTAGTATTACTATAACTCTTTTATAGTGACAAGATCCGTGCAGTTTTTGATTTTCTCCTGTATAGATTAATTCATAATTGGAATCCTTTCTGCGATATGGAATCTATCAACACAAATATTACCTGGAGTAGCAATTACGAGGGGAGTATAGATCTTACCCGGCATTTTTATTACAGCAGCAGTTACTAAACTACAAAATTAATGAAATACATAATATTTCTCAAAATAATGACGTGCCTTCAAAACGTATTTATTCCATCTTTCTAGAAGTTTCCAGATTTTAGGAGAAGAAATTCTTTGGTTGCGTGTGCAATATTAATGAATCGGAAAATACTAATATTTTACGAAATGGAAGCAACGTCAGAATGGTGTGTTAATTTTGCGGTTAAATAATTATAATTGTTTGAGAGTAATGATAGTGAAAGTCACTTGTTCAAAGGTTTTATTCGAAGATTTTAGGGTCATCAGGCAACGTCGTCATCGCCGTGAAATTCATTACATAATGAATTTCCTGCTAAGGTCTGTCAATTTCATAAGCTGTAAGTTTCGCATGTTTTCCAACAAATTTGTGAATTCGCAATCATTGAAGTTGGATATTTCTCAATCAATGCAGTTTACGACAAAATCTCATGAAACAAAAGGTTGGGTTTTGAGTCAATTAATAAGAATCAATGATAAAATGGTAGGGTTTCTATTTACAAAAATTATGTTGAGTTCCAAAGCGTATTTCTTTGTCCACCTAACCTTAAATTCCTAACATTCATAAATAGAGATTTTCTAACTCTAAAAGCTTGGTCTGAAATGTTTTTCTCTAAAGTTGATATTTCCTGAAATATTCGGAGGTCCCAGAATTTTTGCCGCACCTGGTATATATTATGCATTGTAATTGTCCAGAGTTATAGTGAGCACTTTCTAAATAAATTACTTTAAAGTTTAACTTTTCCTCAACGTGAATGTTGATAAGTCTATACCACTCTTTTATTTACAAGTATTATTGTATAATTCACAAAGGAAATATTCCACTACGACCCATGGTAAGCTCAGTAGGATCACCAACGCAAAAGCTGGCCAAATATTGAGTTAAAACGCTGCAACGCTATACGAATGAGATAATGTCGCACGTCAAAGTTGCTAACCATTTCATAGAAATTTTAAAAAATCAAATTGTTTAACCACACGATCTTCTAGAAAGTTTTGAGATAGAATCTCTGTTTACTATTATACCATTAGCTGACGCACTAAGTATCACTAAAACGAAGTGCGATACGGGAAATATCACTATGTATCTCATACGACGTTGACGGATAAATATTTATTTTACATACAAAGGCCAAAAATATAAACAAATAGAAGGAGGGCCCATGGAATCACCATTGAGACCAATAGTATCAGATCAATTCATGGAGGAGTTTGAATTTAAAGCTATTGAAAACGTGGAATTAAAACCTAAACTATGGTTAAGACATGTTGATGATACTTTTGTGATATGACAACATGGAAGAGGTCGATTAATAGACTTCCTAGCACACCTAAGCAACCTGCACCAAAAAATAAAATTTACGACGGAGATGGAGAATGATGAACAATTAACTTTTCGTGACGTATTAGTAAGAAAATTTCTCGATGAAAGCTAGCCCATACAGTGTATAGAAAACTCTCTCACACACACAGACAGGTATTAAAATGCTCGACCCCATCATCACCCAGCTCAATTTAACAAGACAAAAGTGGTTGCCAAAGTAGAAAAATACAACTCCAGAATCACCAGAGAAGCTATAGAGATTGAACTACACGAACATAACTTAAATAAGGGCGGTAATTCTCAAAAATTGCTAAAAATATGGAAACCAGTTCTAAAATACACTACCATATGCAAAGATGCACGTATACAAAGTCAATCAATCATAGCTGATCATTCACTACGTAATAGACGAATAGTACGGAACGAAAGGCGCAACAAAACCATCAGACATTAGTTATAGAGGAATAAGGAGTAGAAGCAGACAAGTAAACCTGACCTCAAGATGGTAAATGAAAATTTACCGAAATGTCGTCAACTAGACAAAGGCCTACTACATACGCGAAAAGAAACCCAAAATAATTATACAACATATAATCTTTGCGGAAATATCAAACATAATATAAAACGTCGTATATGCAGCTTAAATATGAAAAGTCGAGTCGTATAAATTCGTGACACATAACACCCGTGTAAATTTACTACTGATTTGGAGATACATAGCTATCTTGGTTATTATCATGTATTGATAAGGTGAACATTAAGGACGCTTAATTACATTACTGTTCTAAATATTAAATTAGTATTATTTATTTGGAAAATATCAAGTTATTTACTTAACCTCGGCTGTTCTCATTATAGACGTTTTCTCAATTTTAACAATCGCTGATTTTCAAGTAAATTATAAATCTAACTGGAAAATGATTTTAAAATATAAGTGATAAACAAGTAGCAACGGTAGCAGCAACCTATAAATTTCAACACAAAAGCGATATGTACAGCTAAACCATCGCAGTATCCACCATAACAGGTAACCCTACGCACAGGCACCAAAAACGGGTATATAGGTTCATTGTGGCAAATATTGGCGCCAGTACGTATGTACTGGCGCCAATATTTGTGGTGCCTGTACGTTTCTGATTATATTTGCCTTATAAACTGTCGTAGTAGTCTCTAGATGAAATATCAGAAGGGTGCCACTTGGACCATATATTCATAAAAAGTGCAATTTCAGTCAACGGTATAGATCTACAGGAGGGACGCAATACTAAAAAAGTATTATAGCATGTAGTGACACCATTCACGTATTTGCACCTTCATTTTAGTTGAATGGCTAGTCAAGGCCAACGAGTTTGCTTATTGAAGGGTTTCTTTGCGTGGAGGATTTTAACTATTGCTATTAAAAACAATTGAACCTAGAATAGATTATTTACTCTTGGGCCCGATATCTTTATTTCCTAGTATGAAATATTTGTATGGTGATTAATTTTAGGGATATACAGAATTCACATTGTTTTGTCAATTTCCATTAATGTGTAAAAGTACCCTCATAACATCGAAATCACGATGATAAAAACCGATACAGTTCTTCGCATGTTTCAATGTTATAATGTTATTATTAGCTTAATTAAGAAGACAATGTAAATGACTTTAACAAATCGTGGAGTGCGGGGAACATTTAATTATCAAAATAATTAATCATAGATAAAATGTTTGTAAACCTAGGAGTTTATCTAACTAAATATTAGATAAACTACTAACAATGTATTTAGCTAAAATAAGTTAAGTTAATTGTATATAACAAATAAGACGCCGCCATTTCAAATATGAACATGTAGTAAATTTCAACTACATAGTGACCTCAAAGCCCAAGAATGAAATAGAAAACAAAGTACGCGACTGGAATAAAGGTACCGCGTATCAAATAAATGTATAAACAGCGACACAAGTACGCTTGGGGACTTCGCTTTCAACCGCGGAGTGAGCTAGTCACTCTGGTGTCAACCTCTCATCGATTCATTTCACATTTGATCACGAGGCGTGATACTTCGCCTGCCGCAGTGAAGCGATGCTCTAGACCCGAGCGCGATACAATAAACTTCTGAAGCATGCTCTCCTATCAAGGCCCGCTTTATGAATCAACCTTTAATTTAAAATACATAATTGAGCCGGTGAACTTAGTTTACGCTCGGAAGTTGTAAAATCTTCTTGCCATCGCTGACGAGATCTAGGTGTCCAAGCAGCGGAGATCGTCACCAAAGGCTAATCACGATCCTTCAGTTAAACAGTTACGAGGGTAACGGTGAAGCTGAAGGCCCGTAGAAACCGCCGTTGAAAGCCACGCGTTGCCTGTCTTATTCTGGCGTCACAGTTACCAGTGGTACTTGACGAAAGAACCTGACAGACCCGCAGGGGATGCTTGTAAACGCTTCCTCCAGTTGCGAGGGTAACAGGAAGTTGCGTTGAAAGACCGCAAAGTATTGTTGTATCAGGAGAACAGCAAATTCTCCAGATCAACTATTACCGTTTTGTGTATCTTTGCCAACAGCGTTGATACAAGACCCGTTCTATGATAATCTCCAAGTGCAATCTAGCATTCGCTAAAGACCTGTAAAAATTGGTTGAAGGTCCCTTATGAGATGCGCTATTTAATTAATTTCATCGACATTAATATAACTTTGTCATCCGTCCGTTGCTTAAAAGTTAATGCTAGCCGAAACGAACCGTTTGCTATCAATAATAGTTGAATACAGTCACTGCTTGAACTTCACTAGTCAAAGTTTAATTACCGCCTTTATAGAATAGCTAATGATTGCTTCGTTGTGTACATATTTGGTGTAGTATTCTAGAGCGTTTATTTAATTTGTTTGAAACCGTCGTGATTACTTTAGCGTTAGATAACGCGCAGTTAATTGTTTTGAATGTCCCACCATTATTTTGTACATATTTATTCCAAACTATTCACACTGCAAATTCTGTTCCATCTGTAAATAACCATTTATATGTTTTTATTAATAATACATATCTTATGAAGGTTTACTTACTTATTATTTATTAACCAGTTTAGCTAGGTATAAACGATCAAGCCCTCCGTTCCTGAGAAGTCCTGTAAAGAAACAACCCGGCCTTCGTGACTGTAGTCTATCGAAGCTAAATATAAATAATTCTCTCCTTCGACATAAGTAGAGAAAAACTACACGTCACAAATGTAGATCATTCGACAAATGGTTTAGTAGAGGGGCTCCTGGTTTTCAATTTGATCAGTAAAGGTTATGATTTACTTAACATAGTTAATATACAAATAAGTAGGTAAATACTAATCGAAATTATTAGCACTAATTTCAATTACTTTATTACTAAGTTCAGATATAATTTAATTTAGCTTAATATTTTTAGCACAAAAATATTTTACTGCACAATTCGAATGTTATTATGAATCAATTTCTGTTTCGTTCGATCTTGATATATGCGACTAAAAACTATAATAATTGTCATTTTTAAACTGTGTTTAATATACTCATATATTTATTCATTCATTCAAATCCAAAAAAACTGATTTTAGTTTGCATTAAAAACAATAAAACATTTATATGTATCAAAAGGAAATAATTACAATTATTGAGATAAATTATACTAATAAATATGCATGTTTACTTAATATTTAACATTTTTTACAGATGCTAATAAGGTCCGATTTCACCAACCTTAAACAAATAGCTAGATAGATATTTGATGAATATACCATATCCTACAGTTTCAAAGGTAGGTTAGTTATTCGTTGAATAAGCATGATCTAGTCGAGAACGCAACTTATATTTGTCATTGTTTGTAACGCATAACCTACATTTGTCACATGGTTTTACTTGTTAGGACTACACGGTATGGAAAATTTTTCACGCGTTTTGTTATTTCTTGATACTCATCACCAAAATGGAAAATAATGAAAGGAGAGGGAGGAGTAAAAACTTATTGGAGGAAGAAAAAGGAAATTTGACTACTATAGATGGAAAACGGAAACAATTTGGGGAAAATTAAAACCGATGCAATTTCCGCGAACCAGAAAGCAGAAACGTGACAGCATTTACGATAGTAATACATACTTCTGCTATATTAATAAAATGCAAGGTAAACAACACTACACACACAAACATGCATACGGACACACGCGCACGCGGACGCGCGCACACACGCACATACGTACCCTCGGACGCACGAACGCATATACGTACGCCTACGCACGCACGAATGCTCACCAGCACGCCCACTCGCAAGCGCACGCGATCGCGCACGCGCAAACGCACACGCACACGCAAACGCACACACAGATGCAAGCACGCACACACATACGCGAGCAGGCTCGTACGTACGCCTTCACGCACGCACACAAACACGCACGCAAATACGCTCGCTCTTCCATAAGCAAACACCCACACGCGAATACACACGTGCACGCGCATGCACACGCCCACGCGGTCGCACACGCGCACGTACAAGCGCACGCACACCGATACGCGCGTGCACACGCGCACTCGCACGCGCACATACCCGCACACGCACACGCACAGGCAAACGCACACGCACACTCATTCGCACACGTACACCCAAACGCAACTCACTCGCACACGCACACGCACACGCACACGCACACGCACACACCACACACACACGTCTACATACACACCCCACCACACACAAACCCACGCTTACACACATGCACGCGTGAACTCACGCACGCACAATTGCACGCACGCGTGCATGCACGCACGCTCCCACGCACGCACCAACGTACTTACACACACAGGTACGCCTGTACGCACGCGCGCACGCACGCACGTACGAGCTCGTGCACGATACGCACACCTAATAATATATAATTTTATGAAAATCTGGTATAGGGTTATACACTTCGTCAGGGTAGATTACGGGCATTATACTATTGACGTATAAAATATCATACCATTTATGTAGTATCTATAATAACCTTTGAATAATGTAGCATTTAAAGAAAATAAAATACCGAGGAATCTAAAATACGGTAATTATTATCTAAAAGAATACAATTTAAAGCTTTTGAAAAAATTGTAATTGCAAATATTACATAACATAGTACAACCACTGTTTCAAAAACTAATTTTCCCATCCAAATCCCTAGCATGAATTGAAAGAGTATATCTTCTCTTGTTTAGCTCACAATCGCTCTTATGCAATGCAATTTTAGTCTCAACCCAAGTTGTACTTTGCGCAGTATAATATAAATCACAACACATACAATTAATTTTGTAAATAACATTCGATTTAAAGGAATCAGGAATACAATTCTTTATAATAAAAAATACTTTACTAGAGTGTTTTTGTTATAATAGACAATTTTTAAATTATTAATACTATAAAGAACATTTTTAATGCTAACTAATTTGCGATACGTAAGACAATCTTCTAAAAATTAAGCATTTGCATTATTAGTAATATTTGCAATTTGGATGCGTTTGTCAAAAATTATATAATAAAGGAAACTTATAGGGTAATCATTATCTACTAAAATTTTTAATAATTTATGCAAATTGTAAGCGCGTCTGAAATTCTTACATTTGTCATTTATTTGGGAACAACCGGTACATACACTCGTGTAGTAATAATAAAATCTAATTGGTGAATTAACAGTAACATTTTTATGCCAAAATCGCAACCGTAAGTTTGTAAATTGTACAAGCTCATTTTAACAACTATTATTAAAATTCGAAAATCCCAAGTTACGCTTTATAAAACATAGGGACATTTTTCTTAAAAATATTGCTTCAGCAATTCCTGTGAAAAGGCTTGCAAGTCTAAAAATAAACGTTAACCTCTGTCGTCTTCCCCCCGAAGTCTCAAGGAGAAAACTTGGATTACCAGCAATAGAGACCCAAGAGTTGCAAAGTTAAGTTACTTTTCTGAAGTGCGTGCCCAGACGATATTTAAACCATACATTGAAAGAGTTACCTGTGTAGCATCAAGGGGATCAAACTGGTAGAAATTTGGTCTACTTACGTACAGAGGGAATTGTAAGAGGGGTCAATTTCAGTTACCTGTCGATTTGTAATCAAAGAGTTAGAGTATGACAAGACTGTACGTGACGTATGACAAGTAAAATATCCTAGGCAGCACGGTTGCTATTTTCGATTTCTTCGGGAAGTTGAAGGTCTCAAAATACCAAGTAAGTGATAATATCTATTTTATAAATTCCCTCGATCTCCACCCCCTCGTTAAGTAAACTCTGCTGGGACAAGTTAGCCGATCACGTATATATTCAAGACGAGTTAGTTACTGTGATAAATAAAAAGACTAAAGTTTTAGATTTTTAATTGTTTATGTTATCGAGACCATTAGGGCCAATATTTCTTCTTCATTTTAGATTTAGTTTAATTAGTAGCAATAAAAGGGTCCCTTGATTTAGATATAAAAGATTATTGTTTCCTTTATTCCCTTCCGGGGTGAGATGTCAATTGATAATTGTAAATCGCATTCTTTTGTTATCATTATATTCAATCTTTAAGTACAGATACTATTTTTTTATATATGTAAACCCGTAGTTGTAGTACCAGATACTTTCTTTCAGGTGTTAATTAATTTTAAGTGAATAACCTATTTTAGATAGCTTCTGCCGATTTCACCTGATTGAAGAGGGAACCCAGCGGCGTGTCTGAAAGCCACCATATAGTAAGCACGTATTAACATAGTCCTCGATCTAAAGGCTCGGAGATCGGGTTCATTATTTTCCCGGCTTCCATAACAATAGATTCTTTGACTATTTCCTTTTACTTGTCGTTAAAACAAAGCGGCACTCTTAATTACAACTTCATCCCGAATTTTTCACACCTACCTAAAGCCCCTGAATTTTAGCCTAATTGATTTCATCGCAAATGTAGAAACTCCCCAATCTCTACTGGGGTGGCCGGAGCAAACCAGCTAATTCAGAGAAATTAACATCTTTGGAACCTCAAGGGTGCAAGGCCTCGTTCGTGCCGTTATAAAATGTTACTAATTAAAGGTGGATGATTTGTTTAATTCTTTGTTTTAAAGCTAAGATAATATTTCTTTTAATATGAAATGGATTGTTAAGAGAAATGGTTAATGCATCTGGACGAACTGGGGTTCAGTATACCGGTCAATAAATATTTGATTATACTTATTTCTAAACAACTTAGTATCCAGAAAAGGCATAGTTCTATCGTATTCAAATTCCACGATAAATTTAATGTAACTATCATAGGAGCTAAAATACTAACAATATAGCCAATTTCATCAGCAGGACCATAGAAAATTAAATAACCAACATATTTCTGAATAACAGACACATTAAAATTTAAAGTATAATAAAAATTTACACCCAGTCTAATCCATAAAAAAATTTCTATTTAAAAAATTTCTCGACTAGTTTAAATAAAAAACTTTTATTTAAAAAATTTCTCGACCAGTTTAGATAAAAACCTTTATGGATTAGATTTTGTGTAAATTTCTTTTATAGTTTATGAACAATTAATCCATTGTATGTTCCATGGACCTTAGTTAAATTAATTTAACATTAAAACTTATTTTAGATGAACTAATCGCAAGTAAATCGTCAAGAACAATATGTACCGAGTAATGCACCTTGTATAATGCATAAAATCAAACATTTTAAAAGTACAGCACAAATATGGAACTTAGTTTATTTATATAAACGCTTAGATCAGCATTGGTTGGTATAACAAGTAGTAACATTGTATTCAGGCGCCTTTGAAGGGTAAAGAATAGGTCATGTGCTTACATAAAAATTTCCGACGATAAGCGCATAAGTAAGCAATGTATCTTGTAAATGCAAAAACGGATATAATAATTATCGGGGCAATTGGTGCAATAAAAAATGCGTATTAATGTAGGCGCCTGCCGAAGGCTAGCGTTTTTTTAAACAAAAAATTCCCGTGGATAGTATTGTAGGCAGTATGAGCTTTTATTCAGCAGTCATAGTTTATAGAAGGCTTTAGTCCGGAAGTGCCGTATGTTTTTAGATTTTTTAGATAACGTAATCCGTCCTTGTTGAGTCTTTGAAGTAATTCATCTAGCGTAGTTGCTGAATTGAAATTTGCACATATTTGGGATATTTTCATCAACAAGAAACGGGCAGTAAAATATATCTTTGGTATCCACTTATTGGGTTCTTAGGTTTTCTTGGAAAATAAAAGGTGCGGCTTCCGCTTCTAATAACTAAACGCAAACCAGCACACCTGTAAGTTTCATATTGTTTTGTTGCTTTACTTATTTATCACCTGGTGAAGAAGGGTCAGCTTGCATATGCCCGCAGCTATAGTCAATTGCTACCTACACCAAAAACAACATAATTTGTTTGTTTTAAAAGTAGTGTAAAATTAGATAAGGACACTGCCGTCCGTTTGGTATATTTATAAAATAAATGAATTACCGACTTTAAGTAAATGTATAAGCGTTGAATCAAAATTAATTGTTCTGGACATTTTACGTTTGTATCTTCTTTCAATTGTGGAAACAGATTACTTACATCAAATTTATTATTTGTACATTCATAGGTTAGTGTGTAACTATGACTATATTAATTGGGTACCCACATAAAGATATTTTGCTTATGCATCCTTTGAATACTTTTAGTTGTCTTTAGCGAAATCTGAGGTTCGTTTAATATCTGTTACCGTCAATCAATCACTTCTAGTTAGATTTTTTAAATAAAAAATTTCGAACCTCGATTCCGCTAGCCAATGTTTCTTTTATTCCTAGAAATTAAGTCCTGTTTAATTTTTTGAATAATTGTTAAATTTGTGTTTATATGTATGTTTCTCGTGCAAACTCAATTATGTAAAGGTGTTCTTGTGCTAAATTTTGGTTATTATTTCACCAGCATAAACCTTACCTGTAATTGCATTTATACAGTGCGCGTACAATAAGTTAGGGAGCAATTCAGTAATTTTCAGTAACAGAAGTCAAGTAAATATAACACATTCCTGTAAGTTTAAAGTTCTGTTAGCTTAATTCATAACAATATACAGGGTGGTCGGCTCTGAGAACTTGCCCTTAGCTTTTTTTCAAGTAAAGTAAATAAGTATTTATGGAAACTTTCACAGTTATTATTCATAATTAAAACAATTTTTGGATTAAACTGTGTAACTTTAATAAAAATTAAACGTTTCGAAAACTATT
>JAHWXV010134066.1:0-11354 GCA_024586415.1 Phrixothrix hirtus | reverse complement strand
AATTAAATATTTAAAATAAATTCGTGTACATAGTTACTTATAAATAAGTGTAGAATTAAGTGAATATAAATAAACATTATAAAAACAATTAGCTAGTTTCATTACACTATCTTTTATACGACGTGTTTATACATAATATCCAGTAAATGAAGTTTTCAAATAATACTTTATTTATTAGCTAATTATCCTCAAATTAAAATTGTTATAGTAAAAAGTTTTATTAGCTATGAGGTGAATTAACAGAACTCTTAATTTTATTATTTATTTTTTGCTAAATTTAACAGTTGTGTTTGTATAAACTAATGCTCGCAAAGCAAAACGCAAAAAAGTACATCAAGCGTGCTTAGAAATATCTCATCACAAAAACGAATTCAACATTATCACTAATCCAATTTTAGTGAAAATTTTTATTTTAAATTTTACAAAAATTTACATTAATGGTTATAGAAACTTAATAAAAATTTAAATTGAAAGCTATTCTTTAGGTTACATAACTTGCTCAAGTCACTGTATATAAATAATTTTCAATAGTGAGGTTAAGTTTCGTGTGGATATTCTGGCCAAAACACTATATGGTGATCATTATAAAAATGGCATTAATAAATCTTGGTAAATCAGTTTTACGTGTTGTAAAAAATACATCAACAGTTTGTAGGTATTCGAAAACAATAGTTCAACCTTTAAAAAATGTAAAAGCCGAAGTAATAATTACAGAAAATTGCGTGGAACGTATAAAAAAAATTGTAGGAAATTCAAACAACTTTCTTAGAATAACAGTCGAAGGAGGCGGCTGTTCAGGTTTTCAATATAAATTTGATTTAGACAGCAATTTAAAGCAAGATGATAAGTAATAGTGGTATTTTTTAGAAATAATTGATATTTTACAATCAATTTGTAGAATGTTTGAACGCAATGGAGTTAAAGTAGTCGTAGATGATACTTCTTTGGAATTTATTAAAGGAGCAACTGTTGATTATCAAGAAGAATTAATAAAGGCATCTTTCAAAATAGTAAATAACCCTCTTGCAGAACAAGGTTGTTCATGTGGCGCATCATTTGCAATTCGCTTAGACTGAATAAATATAAATCTAAAATTTAGCTGTTAAATTATTGTAGTTTATTTATTGATATTAGTTTTATTTAAATTTGTACATAACTATGAATAGATGTAAAGAGCACATAACTATAGAAGTGTGCTTATATTTGTAATATATGTATATAAAATAAATGTATTACATAGAATTGCTATATAAATTGCTGTATATGTATTTAAATGTAGATAAAAATTGTTATTTTTTTAAACTTAATCTATGCTTTAGAACTTGAATTTCATCACATTGTTTTGTAATTTTTTCATTTTGAGCAGCTAAATGCTCGGTCATAGCATCTAATTGGCTTTTATAATTATCGCTGGTTGTGTAGAGTTCTTCGATATTTGATAGAATTTTATTTTCCAATTGGTTCTTTTCTATATGTAATTGTTCTAATCTTGTACACATAGCAGTATTTTCAGCCCACAAGCTACTAGTTTCAGCTTGAGCTATTTGCTTCGATTCTAATAATTCTTTAATTTGTAATTCATAATATTCAGTTAAGTCCTCATTTGTTTGTGGTTTTGCATGTAACAGTTCACATTCACTACGCCATCGATCGGCTTCTTGCTTCCAAATTGTAGTCTAAAAATAAACAGTAATTATCTTAAAGTAATTATAAGTGTATACCACCATATTATCACCAATTATTTGATCACAAGTTAAACTTAAATCATTTGTTTTAACAGGTTTGCTTAATTCTATTTCAAGTTTAAATTTTTCAATTTCTTTTTGATGCCGTTCTTCCTTATCACGAATTTCTTTTTGTAATTGTAAAATTGCTTGTTCCAAACTGTTTGTTCTTTCTTTACCATTTGCAATTTCCAGATCTTTATCTGCCATCTAATTTTATAATTAATTTAAAAATTAACAAGTTTATTATACTTACGCTACTAACTAATTCTGCATTTTCTAAAATTTTTTTATGAAGTTCCTCATCAATAATACCTGTATCAATAACACGATTATAATTTTCTACTTGTTTAATTTTATTTTTTTTCCCTTGGCTATTTATTTGTAGTTCTTGTTGTAGTACTGAAATTCGTTTTGTTAACTGTTCATTACGAAAAGTTAAACTATCTATTTCTTGATCATTCTTGCGTACTTTTTGTGCCAAATCTTTTATCGTTTCTTTTAATTCAATAGTTTTGGTTTGTTCATCAAGAAGTGCTTTTTTTAATACAGTTGCCTGGGATCTTACCTAAAACGTTTAATATATATAAGAAAGTAAATATATTTGTAATATCGAAATGTTCTACTTTTGAATATTCCATTGCAATTATATGATATTTTTTTTCTAAATCAGTGGGATTTTCCATTTTTTTGTAATTATTTATCTCTTAAAGAATAGTTATATTCGAGATTCTGCAAGTAAATTTTAATTTTAACCAGAGCAATTCATTAGTGCAATAACTATTTACTTGGTTAGGTTAGGACATGTATATTATTTTGAGTCAGGAAGTTACACAGATTATTGAGTTTTAGATTAGCGAACACTAAGGTTATCAAAGAAAACTGTATTTAGTGCAGATATTTGCCTGCAGATGGCGATATGTGTTAGAAAATCGCTGTAATATAGAGGTTATACCAATATTATAATCAATGAAAATTAATAATTTAATATTTAATTTTAGTTAGCTATGACAACACTTTATTAAAATGCCTGTGTTTATAAAATATTACACTGTAATATTAATTACTTCCAACATTTAGTAATAAATTGTGTTCACGTTTGCGCCATTTAATTATAAGTTGAATCCGGCTACATGAGAAATTTAGCGATAGTTAAATAGGTTTTGATTTGGATCACCGAGAAGAGAGAATATTTATATTAAATATACCGTGTAATATTGTAAAGTAATTTAGAAAATAATAAACAACGGTAATAAATAGTAAATGCTGCACGAGCACAGTGTATATTGAGAAAATTGTTTTTAGATGACTATGTTTAAGTCTCAACTTAATTTAGTTATCGTGTAAAATGTAGGAAAAATGCAAACAATAAAATTGGTGTTTTTATCGAACTACTTAAAGTTATTCGTACTTGAAAATGCTTTATTGCTGCTAATCTAGTGGCAATTTTAGAAAACCATGGTTATTATTTTACAAAATTAAAACTTATCTATTGTATTACAGGGAGTATAGGAAGTATAGTCTATAAAACACCAGAGTATCAATTGTTTTAAAATTGTTTATTTATAAAACGTGGGTGTTCTATTAGAAATAAGCATTCAGTTCTGAGTGTGTCAATATATGATTTTAAATTTAATTAAATTGTATCCACCGTTCTTCTCCTTTTGTTATTATAAAACTTCATTATTCACCAGGAAATAGTTTTAAGAACATTTACGAAACCACACAATTAAATATGTTCATGTTTTTTGTATAATTTGACACTTGTTACATTTTAAAGATTAATGTTACTATTTTAATTAAATTTATGACAGTTGAATTTTTAGTAACGAAATTTATGAATTAAATTAGAACATTTCTTTTTTCTAGTACTTAACTTTTTTCTCAGAAACTGCTTTGATAATTAAGATTGTCATTACTTGTCTATATACGAGAGTAGTTCAATAAGTCAGGTAAAAATGAAACAAGCAGTTGTTTTTTCGGTGTAAAAGCATTTTATTTTTCAACTCAATACAATTATTCCAACGACATTCAAGTAAAATAAGATTTATCAAAGTCTACAAAATACGTGCCTACTTCGGCGATCACTTCTTCATTGAATGAAAATTTCTTATTACCAAGCCAAATTTTCATGCTTGGGAATAAGAAATAGTCAGAAAGAGCCAAATCGGGCGAATACGGGGTAAATATGTGAAAGCGTTTAGAAATGCAATTCATGTATTTTTGCAGCTGCAATAGCTGAAGAATGCGTTGGTGCATTATGGTGGTGAAACAAAATTTGTTCTTTGCCAAATGTAGCCGATTTTCTTTGATTTTTTCGTTCAATTGGCCCGACAAGGTGGTCAATGAAATTATTACGCAAGTATCCCAAATAATAGTTATGACTTTATCAGCCGATTGCTCCACTTTTGGCTTTTTTGGTGCACGTGAACCAGCCTCTACCCATTGTTTAGATTGATATTTAGTTTCCACAGTACAGTGGTGAATCTAAGTCTCATCAAAAGTAATACATCGACATAAAAGTTCAGATGTGATTTTACAAATCTTTTCCGTATGCAAATGATCATGTAAAATTGAAGCCGCTGTACCAATCGACAAGTTTAAAGCCTCCACAATTTCACGCATCTTTATTCGACAATATGCCAACACAATATCATGCAGTTTTGTTAGCATTTTTGGTGTACGAGCATCTTTTGGCTTGCCAAACCTTTCAGTATGGCGAACACTCGTACGGTCACAACGAAAATCACCAAACCACTTGTGAATCATTTTAATTGATGGATCAGTGTCCAAATAATATTTTTGAACCTTTTGTTTTATTTCTACACGCATAAAATAACGTTTAATGAAAACGCGAAAATTACTTTTTTCCATTTTAACGAAGCAAATACAAGTTGTCTACTTTAGATGACCGTCAAATGCAAAACTAATCAGCAGATGTTCTTGAAAGTTTATATGTCGCTATTTGGAGGAAGTAGTGAAGCAAATTTGAGTGTCACACTATTTTAGTAACGTAGGGAGGGCTTGCTTTTCAGGCTACATGCAAATAGTAAAGGGCTATGCCTGGTCAAGTCGCATATCTGGCCGATGTGCTGTGGGAAAAATAAAGTTCAAACTTAAATGCGTGAAGCGCGTATAAGTTATCGTTTTCTAAATAAAAGAAAAGATTTCATGCCGAAGGCATGACAATATTAGTATCAACATTCGGATTGCACCTCGTATAATGGTTTAAAATATAAATTAACAATCAAAAAGCAACATGTGAAGTTATATATTATAATAATAGAAAATTCGATCTGACTATATAGCTGTGTGATACCTGATTGTGAGCAAACTCGTGTCAACTATAAAAATTTTATCAATGGCACACACGTCTATAATAATTTGACACAAGTAATTATTTATCGGATAACATAATAAAATTTTCTGCTTTAAGAGTTGATATCCTTTTATTAACTAATGATGTTGATTTGCAAACCAATATTACCTAATATTCTCTGATCGCGTAAGTCAAAAAATCACTATGCAGTTGCGTTTCTGATACAAAGGATAAATCAACTCAAAACTATTCGAGAAGATTATTACAATCATTAAATTAGTACAGATAGCAACATGGCAGTATTTCAGGTATTCTAACAGTTAGATAATCTAAAACAATTATTGTAGTTATCACGTAAAGTTAAATTAAGAATTCTCTTTTTGATACAGTGTATTCGCGAATTCTCAAATATATTTTGGCACCTTTAACGGAACTTTAAAATGTCCATTGCTTCAATTACAATATTTAGTTACAAGCGAAGGAAAGCCAATAAGGAAGTAAATAAAGGCGGTTCACTTCCATTTAATTAGGTTCTCCTGGAGAAGATCTACGGACGATTCACAACTATTTCTCCAAGGGATGCAGTTAGAAGCTCCGGACTATGCGGAGGCCGTCGCTGGTCTCAAACAGGGTTAAGATAGAGGGGGTCATCCGCGTAGGCGTAACTTCCCTGAGCGAGCCACATTTTCGGAGGGTGGAATATCGAAATGATTAGAATGCTTTGTTAATCAGTACAGGACCGCATCTTTTGATTTCTTGTGTAACAAATTAGGGGAAAGAATCCCACCTATTTCTTTGAAATAACTGGTGCCACAGAATGAAGGTCACTAGCGCAACTTCAAACGAAATTCACACGTACCAAATCTAAATACGAGAGCGTTTCATCCAATTATTATACGCTTCTCACTAAATGGTTGATACACAAAACTCAAGTAAACGTTACAAAATATAATGCAACAAAACTCCAAAAACGCGGTAACGATTCCTAAACACAGGAATTTGATGTGACACACCTATGAAATATTCGTTTATTTGGTGGAACATACAGCCAACACATTTTTACAAAAGGAGCTGCCGTAAAAAAATTAATAAAATAAACTGAATAAACCGCCATCAATACCACTGAGGTGAAAGTTTAAAGAAATCATAAGGTAGAACCCTTTTTTTTACTAAATTGTTAACAAATACAAATTCTTCGCTGACCGTCTTTCATTTATAAATGTATTACACTCAATTTAAATATTAGAAAATACCTGTTAGTGAACTATTTATTGCTAATTAAAATGGATCATTGTGTATCAATTATAAGTTTTACCAAAAAATTGTTTTAATTAATTATAAGATAATTTATTAAGTTTAATTTTGACTCATATGACTGTTTTGAATCAAGTACAATGATAGTGAGATTTGTTGTAACTATTTTTATAATTTATCCTGTGGTAAACTTTCCTGCCTAGGTATGTTTTTATTTCTCAGTTGGAGCGTGTTCTTTTATAAATAATGGCCCCGAATCTGATATTCATCGAAATACAAATATTCTAAAAGAAGATTTTTTCAAGATTTATGAAAAGTGCTTCGTTAATTACAATAATTTAAAAACATGTTATTATTAATATTACCATCATCCTTCGACGAACGAAGGTCGCTCTTTTCTTTTTTCCCGATACTTAAAAGTAATGGAGATAAATGTGGAATACTTAAATATCTCGTTTGGTGTGTTGCCATGCACCCAGAACATCTTAAACCACGTCTTACTAGTCGGCTAGTAGTTGCCAGGCGGTTTTGCTGTTTACTGCACACGTTTCTGGAGTTTCATAAATTATTCAAGGTATGTATTCAGTTGCTTATATGTTTAATCTATTTTCAAGTGAATATTGTATTACTGCTTTGCTATAATGCACACATTTTGAAGTTTAAATTGCTGAAAGAGTTTGTTTGCTCTATGCAAAATTATGGTCGTTATGAGAAAGTTCAATAAAAGCTGGCTGTTTGGATGACACGTGGAATACGTGAATGATTTAAATATGGAATACTATTACAATTGCAATAGGAAGGAAGACTATTTTACCGAGTGAACTTATAGACTACATAATTCTGATGGAAAATATATTTCTCGGCTTAACCAGTAAAGATGTTAGAAACATCGCGTATCAACTTGCTAAACGTAACGAGACGGAAGACCCTTTTGGAACTTTAGCTACAGCTGGGAAAAGTTGGTTGCAGTTGTTTATTAATAGACACAAGAACAGAATTTTACCTCAAAGCCTACGGAAACATCTTTGGCTAGATTTAAAGCCTATAGTAAAGCCAACGTAACCAGATTCTTCAAACTTTTAAAGGAAGAATTGGACAAGACAGCTTTCTCCCCTGATATAGTCTTTAACGCTGACTAAAGTGGTTTATTTATTGTTCAGAGTAGAATGTCACAGATACTAGCGTAGAAAGGCACGCGACAAATAGGCGCCCTTATTCCTGCGGAAACGGGCCCCATCATCATTGTAGTGTGAAACAGTGCTGGTGGGACGTATGTTTCTTCACTAATCATTTTTCTAAGAAAGAATATGAGCGAGCAACTAAGGAAAGGAGCACCGTCAGGTTCAATATTTGCATGTCATCCATCTGGGTGGATCTAGATTAATTTATTTACTTTCTGGTTCTGGAATTTTGTTGGAAAAGTGAATCTCCCAGCCGATAATCCAGCACTTTTGATTCTAGCGGATACCGCACTTACCAAACACGTTGACGTGATAGAATTTGCCCGTGAAAATCACGTTACAATTGTTTGCTTGTCGCCTTATCGCACCTATAAATTCTTTGGATAAAACGTTCACGGTACTCTGAAGGCCTATTACTGTAGAGAAATACGCGTCTCTCAGGACTAATGCTCGTCCGTTGTTACATTTTGATCTGAGCGAATTGTTTCAAAATCATATTTGAAGGTAATATCTGCCATAGGCTTTAAGGCGACACGAATACACCAGCTTAACCCACGTGCATTTGATAAACATGCATTTTTCCACGAAGAAACACCACTAGTGGACGCCGCTTCTGTGAAACGTTTAAATTTTCAAACTAATATCCCAGTGATCGCTGCCGCTAGTATACTCACACATCAAGAGGTGGAGGCCAGAGTAGAAGAACCTTCGTCTGAGGTGTCCATCCTCGAGGCATGTGTTTTAAAACTGATATGGCCATCTGACATCGCATCAGTCCCAGAGTTGAAGAAAAAGAGTTTCGATTGCGGAAGAAAACAGGATAAAGCGCTTATGTTTACTTATTCTCCGAACAAAAATTCGTTGAGGGATTTAGAGATTTAAGCGTCAACTAGCAGAATTGGAAAGGTGCAATCGCCGGATGCACGGCGGCATGAAGAGAGCTCCGTCGTCGATAGTTATACCTGCAGCGCAAAGAAGAGTACAAAAGCGTAAATCTAACAATGCTTCAAGTTCTAATAGCGACAAAAGTTTGTACAGCGTCAAGGACAGTTCATTTGATGAAGATTTAGCCACAGAGAACCAGGCACCCAACTTCAGTGATGCGGAATGCACTTTCTGTAACGGCACTTCTCTGCATCTTAATGCACACCGATTTTTGCGAAAAACATTTTTGAGCATATTTTTCATACCGTTTTTGATTAAATTTCAAAGTTTTATAGAAATATTTTGACAGGACTCAGACGATTATAGAAAAACACGTTTTTCCTGTGATAAATTTCTTAAAAGTTAATGATAATTATCGCAGTAAAGTAATGGTCCCTCATGACCTGAAAATTCAATCAGAGGATTGAACAACTGAAAAACCATTATCATGTGAATTAGGAATATTTCTTCTGCCCGACGCACCATTCTAAGAGATTCTTAATCAGTTACCATTTTCGATACCATCAAGCTGAAGTACTTTAAGAAGGTAGAAGGCTGTATTTCCCTAAATTCTTTATTGGTCCCGTCATATTTCAGTAAGCCGCACTGATTATTAGGCTCATTCATTAATTTTGTTGAATAAAGGCCTAAATTTATCAAATCGCCCTTTGTTATTTGTAGGCTAAATATGAAAGGGAATTAATAAAGATTAATTTTGATTTAAACTAAGTACAAAAAGGAAGGTATCTTTAAGCTTCCGATTTTTATGTTGTCCATATGTAGTTTTTTACTGGCTAACTCAGTTATGTTCAATTCATTGTTTTAGAGATGAATATACTAGGGGCTATCTGGAAAAACCCGAATTTATTTATTTGTAAATTTTGAAACTTCAGTCACATTCAAGATACTTTCCATTTGAAGCAACATATTTGTCCAAAAGTCTGCTTCACTGTTCAAAGCATTTTTAAAACTAGTTATTGGTGAATCGTCCTAGTATCCCGCCGTGATTTGTTTTACCTCTTCAACATCAGAAAATATTTTTCCTTTGAGCTCTTTTAAAGCGAGGAAATACAGCATGCAACCAGGCGATCATCCTTCTGATAAGAGACGAGCAAGCGAAACAAGAAATTTGCAGCATATTGCTTCATGCCCAAATCCGATAGCCATTTTCTAGAACGGCTTGACTAACTTCCTACTAATATCAACACTTCAAAAGGTCATAGGATGCCCGGAGTGAGGTTCTGACCAGGAGAACTATTCGTAAAGTTGTTTTACACAACCGTTTCCGCTGCGTTTTTTTAAAAGGAAACAATTCTCAGTTGCACGTTGTTCGTGTAAATTAGGCGGAAAATTGAACATGTTTACAAAATGCACTGATGCTAAACGCCATTTTATCTAACAGTGTTGGCGAGCGTACTGATTTAGAAGGGTTCCACAAGTATTCACGTAGCTACGGAAGCCAGTATTACAAGCATCTCGCTCTACAGAAAGTGATTGCCGTTTCTTTTGAGTATTCCCTCATATGGATCAGGTTTTATTATTTGCAATCTATGCCTTAAATGCTTTTAAACTTTTCATTTCTATTCTTAGTTGTAATTCTCAATTATTTGATAGGTAGTGTTAATAATTAATGGATTTATTATTACAAAGGAAAGTTCTGTTATCTCATTTTGAAAGTTCATATTTCAAAAACAGCGGACTCGATGTTTATGAAAATTTTTAATAAATAACTAGTTATTGTTGGATTGTATGAATTTAAGTTTTTTCTGCCAAGCCTTTTTGGGAATTTTATCGATTGTTTTAAAAAACTGCTATAATTAGAAGGTCACTTGTAATACTTACTTTACAAGTGTTATACATAATAGTATATCGATAAAAGACAAAAAACCAAAAATTTCTTAATAATTTTATTTAGTAACCTAGATATGTTTCGGTTTATGTAAACTACTAAATAGAATTATTGGGAAATTTTTGGTTTTGTGTCTTTGAAATATGGATTTAATCAGATATATTTTATATATAAATTATTGTTTAATTAAATTGCATTAAATTTGAAAACTATGGAACTCAAGCCTGTATAAAGAGACTATTTTTCTTCTTCCAATAAATAATTGTTTAATCACTTTGTTTAAATTATATTTGGTTATTTTGTAATTACAAGTTAAATTGTTGTTAATATTATTTGAAGATATGTAAACCATACTTGAGGTTATTACTAACGGCAAACAGCACCAGAATTTATGTAATAAGTTGGTAAAAATAAATATTTTGTTTATTTATTGAGACTGAATTTTATAACAAGTACCGTATTTAGTACAAGTTTGGGAAAATAAGTCATCAAGCATTTGCTTATCCATTTTAATTCACAATCAACGTTACTTAATGAACAACGTCAACCAATTTTTTTGATATTTATTGTTTATTATTAGAATTTTTTATTACAGAAAGTAATTATACAATGTCTGGAACGAAATACTTAGTTATCTTTGAAATTTAAATATATTCAAATTATTCCTAACTTGACTTTTTATGTTGTTGTTTGTATGTTATGCCAACCGATTTTAATTATTCTAATTCAATTAATAAAAACGATTTTGATTAATCTAGTCCTCTTAATGAATACAAACATCTTAATTATTCTCACTCATTTAATAAAAACAAAGTTTAGTAAATATAACTTATTCTTTATCATAATATATGAATACCCATTCACAAGTCATAAGTACCAGACTTTTTCAGCTTGGTAATTGAGTTCTAATAAAATATAAATCGCGCAGTGAGAGCGTTACTTCAAATCATACTCAAGGTAAAGTAAACTCGCTACCCTACAAAGTTCTGTGCTATATTTAAGGAAAATAGTAATAAGTGATCGCAGTTGAGTCTACTTATGCTATTTTACCCTACCACATTTATCAAGATACTGAAAAACACAGCAATATATATATATATATA
>JAHWXV010134061.1:0-13516 GCA_024586415.1 Phrixothrix hirtus | reverse complement strand
GAAAAAGAAAGCAAATAGCTTTCGAAACGTTTAATTTTTATTAAAGTTACATAGTTTATCCAAAAATTGTTTTAATTATGAATAATAACTGTGAAAGTTTCCATAAATATCTAGTTCTATATGTAGTTATAATTCGTAATTAAAGTATCGAATACCGCTTTCTTGTGTTTACAAAATATCAGAAAATATCTGCAATGTACTAATTCTATTGATGAGCTATTTCTAGTACATCGCCATTCACATAGGTTTAAATATTTAAAGGTTCTACTGACGAAGACAACGCAATCTGTTGTTGAAACGTTTAGTTTAATAATTAAATATTAAGATAGATTATAAAACCTCAAAAATATCCATGATACAGGGTGTTTCAGATAATATGACATTCCCTTTTAGGGATGAAAGCAGGCCCTATAGACATCCCAATAAGTGTAAAATTAAAAGCAATACGAATACTAAACATTTCTTTTTTTTCATAATGACTAGTCGACTATGCACATGCTTTCAAATACACAAATATAATCGAGTAAGTGTTTCTTACTAAATAAACATTTCCGTAGTAGAGTAGAATTGTACGTGCTTATTTTAACTTGCGAAGTAGACGCATACAAACAAGACTGTAAAATGGTACACCTTTGTAAATGTCAGTGACCCATATTTTGATCAACGAAATTATGCCAATTTACGTCAGCTGCTAGATGCATTTCGTTGTCTAACCAGTGTTTTAATAATAAAAACTAAATCGCAAATTGTGCCCATCTACACCGTGCTTAACTGATTGGTGCTTTTATGTCAATAAAATTATGCACAAGTCTGTAATAATGAAATACTTACAAAGGCATCATTCAATTAAAATGGATTTGAAAACTGTAAAATGCAAAATTAGATTAAGAGAAATAAATTTGTAAGCGAATTAACATACTTTTAACATTTTTAATTATTTGTAGTTTCGAAGGCAATTTCACAAAAATGGTACTAAATAAATTTTTAATAATGTAGGCTGAAATTTTTAAGACAGTCTAATTGACCATTTAGCTTTTGAAACAGCGTATAAAACAATGTTTGATTATTCTAAGTCGAATTAGGCAAATTATTGTGCGATTCCTCTGAATACTGTTACAAAACCAACTAGAAAAATTTAAAACGTGTCAAAGCGTTTAAAGCATTTTTATATTAAGCGTAGGATGATGTCACGCAATTTCATATTTGAAAATCTATTTTTAGGTGTAAAATTAAAAAATGTTAATAAATAATTGCTTAAGCTGTCTTTATATTTAAACACATTTTTTAGAACGATGCATCACTAAACTCTATTATTATTATCATCAGTTATTAATAAATAACTTCTTCAAAATTGTTAAAAAAATTATATACATTATTTCTAAATTCTTTCAATTGTGTGAAAGGGAAATCCCCTTATCCCATTATTTATTGTAGTAAACAAATCGAAATGTGCCTGTTACAGCTGTAAAAGTGTATGCTATTGTAAATTGATGCTGTTAGTTATAATTTTATGAATGCTTTAACAGTTTTAGTCTAAATGCAACCATAGGCGGTTCGTTGTATATAATTAGAAAAAAAGAATTTTTTTGTATTCGTATTTTTTTAATTTTACGTTCATTGGGGTGTCTGTAGGGTCTACTTATAGTCCTTACAAGGAATGTTATATTATCTGAAACACTCTGTATATAAAATTAATGTTTATTAGCTATAAATTTATTATAAAGTTATTTATTAAATATCATAAGTTGAAAAAAGTTTTAATATTGTTATAAATAAATTTAAAGCTTGTCTCATACACTTTAAATGTGATGCAGGATTTGCAAAGGTTTGTATGAAAAGAGAATCCATTACTACAAATAAAGAACGGTGAGTAAAAGCACCAATTTTATACCAAACATTTATCAATCATGTTTATTTTAAAATATTTTCACATAGTTGATTGCAAATATTTATTTCTAGATATTTAGGGGTAAATATTTCAAACTTTAAATGTGTACAAAGTTTGTTTAGAAATGTATAAAATTTGGCATCATTCAAAAGGGCTTACAACAATGTAGAAACATTTTTGAAATTCACAGTTATTTATGCATATATACTTCTCTAGTTTACAAAAATTAAGCGAACATAACAATTAAAGAACTTGTCGAAATGTTTAGAAGCAAATCAAAACTTTGGTTATAAATAGTAATTATTATATTTGTGCCATTTAGAGTGCTTATTAATAGTTTAAGAACCATTAATAGTATTTTTTAACTTCTTTGGGCTTATCGATTACACTTTTCACCTTGAGTTAGATTCCTAAGCCTCGTTGCAAACATATTTTCCTGCTCCATTACATCGTGATTATACATTTTTTAATTATTTTCATATTTTCATTACTAAACCCGTTGTTAGTTACATATTAAACTTTAGGATAAATATGCCGTTTGGAGCGTTACCCCAATATTTTTCCCGAATAAGTCAACTTTGCCTACTTTACATTTCCTTCGGTCGGTAGCGAAATCTACGATTTCTGTTTATTCTTAGTTCCTATAATTTGAAAGTTTTATCTATGTCGAGAGCTTTTTTGAGTTTCTTTAAGGCCCCTTTGTTATTTTTTGCTGAAGCCGGGATCATCGTTTTGTCCACAAATTGTAATACTTCTGCGTTTTCTATCTATCGCAGTTGCGGTTTATGGCCGATATCAGCGAACGTTGTGGCAGTGGTGTTGCGTGGTATTTGGGCTAGCCTTCCCCCTCCCGAACTTAGTTTTATATTGTACATCCCTAACAGTTATTGTATTAATTTAACCATGTTGATTGAGTATGGTTGCTTTGCGTATCTTGTAGCTAAGGCCATCGAGCCATTCCTTATAGTAAGCCTTTCTTAGTAGTGTTACCGCTGTGATGAATGCTTTTTTTTGGTACTGTTGACCATTGCGTCCCTGGTTGCGGCTTCAGGCAATTGCGAAGATTTTCTGCTGAAGATAGACTGTGTTGTGGAATAATTTTATTTGATTTCAGAAAGTCTAGTAATTTCAGCCGAATTGAATAAGCTAATCGGGCGGTAGGTTTCGTGCAACGCCGGGTTGCGTCCTTCTTAGAAATTGTGAATATCTATGATTCTGAGAAATTGCGGTTTATTAGGATTTCATTAATCGTTTCTGTAACAAGCAGGATCGCATACTGTGAAAGTTGATTTAGTGCAAGGTGCATAGTTTCGAGGTCTCCTTGGATGAATTCTTTGTGTTTTGTATTGAATTTGGATCAGATTTGGAATATTGACATTTTTAATAAGATAGTTGATACTGCGGGCTTCTCCTTAAACTCAATTTTTCGATTTTTAGTTGTTAGAGCATTAGATCTCTAGTGATTCAGTACTAGATTCCTCTTTAAGTGTATTTTCTCGTTGTAAACAATGGGCATGTTTAAATCCTTTTTTCGATCGTAGAACTTTACAGAGAAGTTATGAGTCCCTTCATCTTCCATCTTTTGAAGCGTAGTTATCCAGTGGTTTCCGCGTGCTACGCTAATTAATTGATGGAGCTGTTTCTAAAGTTCCTTTTGTTGGGTTTTGTCACGTGAAATGCGATACCTTACAGACGTCTTTTTAACTATAATTTTGGCAGTGAGAACATTTTTCTCTGGGTGTTCAAGAGGCATCGGCTGATGGCGTTTGGTTTAACTAGTGCTTAACTTCCGGCTACTTTATGCATTTTATTGGTTAGTGCAGAAACAGTTTCCTCTACGCCACGTATCTGTCATTCTTTGGTTATCAAGGTCTTACTACGATTTTTATCTCAGAAGCACGCGGTAGAGTAGGGGTGTCGTGTATATGTATCGGCGTTATAATATATCAACTTCTAATCAAAGGCGTTGAAGCTATCACTTGAACGATGGAGTCCGTGAAAAAGAACTCGAAACAAATAGGGCGCCAGTCGTTCTATGATTCTGTCACGAATATAAGTTGGAGTACTCGGCGGGTCGGTTAGGGGAAACTTGTTCCACCTAGAGAAAAGAGAAATTGTGTACGACAACACATTACGAGAACGAGAAACAAAATATGTCTCCTCAAATTAATAAAAATGATTATTCCGGAAACAAAGTATTACCTAAACAATTGCATAACATCGGTAAAAATAACAAATAGATATAATAGTACCTTTTATCCCCGTAGGAATGCATACATCAATCAAAAGGTTACTGAATTTGCCTTTTTGCCGGATTAAAACTAACAGAAAATTATAATAACCAATGTCCTCAGACATATGATCCAACACATGGAGGTCCTTAAATTAAACCTTTTTAATCAAAAAGTTAATGACTGTGCTTTTTTGCCGGATTGAAGCTAACACATAATTCCAGATAACTGACTAACTTAACTTCTAGTATTTAATTGTTCCTAAAGTAATTATATCTGTAATCATAGGTAATCAATATCAAAGTTCTTTCATTGGACCAAAGCTAAACTGGATAATTTTTGAATATACCTCGTACATTAAACATTGACATTTAACTCAGAAGAAAATAGTAACAGCGTCTTTTATGAATATACATTCAAACAAACGCATTAAATTTATTAGATAACAATTCCGGTCGATGCGTTATATATCACTATCTGAGTAATGGATATAAACTATTGTGTACCAATTAAATATAAAGTAAACCAAAACAAAAAAAAACAGTTATTTTTCTCGAGAGTAGTACCTGTAATGTAGCTAGGTTTTAATGATTTAAGAAAATTCGCTAGATGGTGTCATTCATAGTCCAACAAATTCTTATATTTATTCCTTTGTAATATCAAAATATTCAAAAGTGATTTACGAGGGCGGTCTGATTAGTGAGGTAACCAACATAGAGATAGCGCCATAATCTACGCATGCGTGTCATTTATCAAATCTATCATATGTTATAAGACAGCTGTCAAAGTTTCAGCCTAATACGTTGCGTCCTTTATCTTTTAGAGTTCTATAAAGTAAACGTGTTACGTTGGTTTGTGAATATAGACAATAGAAAACTTTATGCTGTGATTAAACACTTCCATATCGGCGGAAAAAACCCAAAGAAATTAAGGAAGTGTTAGATAATGTTCATGGCGTATGTGCGTCATCATTTAAGACAGTTTGTTCCTAGGCGAATGAATTTAAAGGTGGTCATACGGGTACCGAAGATGAAACAAGATCAGGACGTCCAAAAGAGGGTACCGCTGACGAAATGATCACCAAAGTTCATAATATTGTTTTAAGTGATTGTCTATTCAAAGTGCGTGTGATAGCACATTGGTCAAATCTTACATGAACACTTGGGTATAAGAAAGCTGTTAGCAAGATGCGTGGACCAGAAACAAATGCGCGTAACAACTTCTGAGTACCCTTTGATATTTTTTAAGCATAATCCTGACGAATTTTTGCGTCGATTTATTACCGTTGACAAAACCTGGATACACCACTAGACTCTCGAAACAAAAATTCAATTCAAACAATGGTTAGAAGCCGGTTGCAGTGCATCGACGAAAGTAAAAGTGGTTCCGTCAGCTAACAAGGTTATGGCCACCGTATTTTGGGATGTTCGTGGTGTTATCTTTATAGATTATCTGCAAAAGGTCAAAATAATCACAGACGAGCACTATGCGTCGTTATTGTACCAGCTAATTGAAAAATTAAAGGAAAAATTACGGCATTTGGCAAAAAAGAAAGTGTTGGTTCATCATGACAATGCATCGGTTCATTCATCAAACACTGTCACGGTAAAATTAGTTGAATTACGATTCGAAATACTTTGTCATGCACTTTACAGTCCAGATTTAGCTTCATCTGACTTTTTCTTGTTTCCAAACTTAAAAAAATGGCTAGACGGATAAAAATTTTCATCTAATAAGGAAGTGAAGGCATTAAACGACTTCAACATCGTTGGAATAAGTGCATCGAGTTGAAAAGGTACTATGTCGAAAAATAAATGTAAACAACTATAATAAAGTACCTTCTTTTGTACTACTTACCTTAGTTTTAAAACCACCCTCGTATATTTAGATTCGGAAGATAGCAGTTTACAATATACTTCTGAAACACTAAATATTTTATGAAGATCAGCTAATATTTAATTGCAAAGAAAACAAGTTAGCTTTAAAGTATTTATGAATTTGTGTGTCTACGAGTAACATAATATGACTCCTAGAAGTAATTTGAATAAGACTTATCAGTTCGATATCGGCACTTTCACAAAAACTAGTTTGGATGAGTTACACATGTATAGATTTAAATCAAGTATAAGCTGACTTCAGGGATTCGTTTACGAATCTTCATTTCCCCAAATCATTTAGTGAATATAACTAGTAATTTAACAGCAATTGTATCAGTAAATAGAAGAAAACTATCACAAGTCAGGTAACACCGTCATAGAAAAGATTAAATAAAGTGTACGACCTTTTATAGGCTTTCCATCCGGATTGTATCGCCGATAAACCATTATCTATGTCTTACAAGACCTACAAAGACAGGATAACTCTTTTACGGATTTCAAGCCACGTAGGTCGACTAATAAAAAAAAAGAACCAGAATAACAATTACTAAGTATGTTAAACATGGGATTAAAGAATACATACAATCGCAAATGTAATACGATGTAAAACACTACACTTCAAGCATGTTTCCACGACCCAAAAGAATGTTCTGGTTAGAATAGCTCTTGCCAAAATCACATGCTGGCTGTTTAAAGCCAACGAGAAGAATTTGAAGATAGACCAAATTCAATAAATTTAATTCAATGCGTTGGGCATTAGATAGCAGCACTTCGCAATACTATTACATAAAAAAACAAATATCTGCATATTATTTTAAGTAAGGATTAAAATTACGCGTTAAATACCAAATACAACAAAACAAATTATCATTAATTTTAATCAACAAAATATATACAAATATTACTCCCAAAAATCGAAGCTCAGTGTTCAATTTTCATCTTTCCCTAAACTAATAATTTTGTATGAAATGAATACGAGGTCCACACAAATAATTTTCCCTTGTAGTTTCAATAAAAAGTGACAGTTCTAGCCTTTTTTCCAGTTGAGCGTCTGTATCTAAGCTAGTTGATCTTGTTGGGGCTTTAGACTTCGAAGGTATGCAAGAATTTTGGAAAATCAGTGAGGTCGAGAAGTAGCAAAGTTTAGTGAATGGATTGTTTTGACTATGTTCTTAGAATTAAATTTAGGAGTGAAGAAAGTGTTTACGATTTCCTTCTATGCTTCTACCTTTCCATGTGGCCTCCAATAATGGACGGAAAGTCCACTTCGCTATTTTGATTGCGTAGTTAGCCATTGGCTACTTGCTTAATTTTAGCTGCAATTCATGAACATCTTTACGTGCGACTGAGGATGTTGCGGTTTGTGCTTTACCGTCTTCTTACAAGAGAGACGCCTTCTTGGGCTTCTCGACGGAAATGACGCCTGTTTAATTTTATTTTTTTTTGCTACGATGTTTTTTCCTTTTATATTTTTCGGATTAAACTGGCATGTGAAACGCTTTTAAGATGTAGTGCCTAACAATTAAAACATCTTGTTACTGTATACTTTCGATCTTTGCACTCGTTGAATGAGTGATATCCGGTGCATTTTACATATCTGAAAGCTGCTCGGCACTTCTATGATACGTAATCGAACAGTTGGCATCTGTAACATTTTGTCATCTTCGTGGATTGTCTTAGGCGCTGAAGTCTCTTTAAGGTTAGGAATTTTCTACGTCGTTAAAGACCTTACATTTTCCCCAGTTTGTTAGCTTTGTCGTTAATGTATCCTTGTTATTTATTATCTTCCTATATTTAGATCTACGGAATACATTCTGGGATACCTCCAATAATAATTTGTAGCTCCTTAGTTGGTAGCTTGTACATATGAAACTCTGATTCGGTGGCCTGTAGTATCCCTCGTAATAGTTGGAGTGAATTCTTTAACTCCATAGTAGGTTATTGCTTTCGTTATGACGGTCTTATATGAGTGTAGTTATCTGCTTCTAATAACTATCAGTGACAGTCGACTATTGGTTTTTGTTTTCTTTGAATTTTCATCCTTTATACCTTTATCCTAAGATAATGTACTTTTTTTTTGTTGGAAAGGTTTTGGGATAGAAACTTTTAGCGGTGGGAGTTATTTTCTTGTCAAGAGCGACATTTTCGAGTTATTTTCTTCAATTTACTTCGGTTCTTCTTTGACTTGCTTCAGGGTTGAACGTATATCTTACACTGATGCCTACCCTTCTAAAACTTTTCTCATCTTATTGACATTGAATACCTGCACTGTATTTGAGATCATGCATCAAGGTTTTTGATCAGCCCTTTAGTTTCGTCGATAAACTGTAAGTTTTCTTCAAGATCTATGTATTCAGTTTGTATAGAATGTTTCATCCGGTGAGCCATACCTTGTTCACTTGCTTGAGTTATTTTTGAATTTCCACTTTTAAGGTTAATTTGACGTTAGAGAAATCTACCATTTGGGTGTCAATGATACTAGCATTACTTTTATAATAATCATCATTGTAGCAATTAATAGTGTAACATTTCCTGTGGAAACTGTTAAAGTGACGCGTAAATCGATTTGCAACAAATCGCGTGTACATTTGTGTTTATATTAAATTCCGGAAGATTGTAAAGATAAGACATTATAAAAGTCAGTAATAATATAACCGGGAGTGAATTATCTTAAATTGATACAAGTTCAAATATTGTTCATTAAGCTGAATAAAGATAAAGTGTAAATAAATAGGATATAAAGATGACGAAATATGACGCAATAATAATCCTGATTTAAAATATTGAGAAACCGCTCAAATTAATTAATAATTAATAGAGATTGCTTCTTAAAATATATTATATATTAAAACAGTCTCAAAACCATTTTTAATTAACAGAAAAGCTTTAATTGAAATTGAGGAATATTACGTTATAGATAAATTGATATTCAAAACATATCAAGGTGTGCGCTTATCAGTCAATGAAAGACGGAATACATCATTACCAATAGGGTTCGCAGAACAAAGAACGAGACCTGATAATTATGTAGAGAAGCGCACCACTTTCAAGCCGAAGGAGAGTTCTTGTAGATTTCTACTCGAATTCACACCGAACGACTCTCTGTCCGAGGATATATTGCATTTAGCTTTACCTTTAACCCCTTCCGCTCCATTGTATCCACATATGGATATTTTTAGGTATACGTGAATATACCATTGTATCCACATATGGATATGTACTTACTAAATATTTCTGAGTGCAAATAAAAAATAAATTTTTACGCATGGTATAAGCGTTACTTTTAATGAATCAGTTATAAGTTATGTTAGACGAAGTAGTAAAAATAAATATTTATTGGGTGAATTAAAATGCATTAACCAAGATATTCAAAAGAGACTTAAAAATGGTGTGGACTATGTTCATTGGAACTCTTTCAGAAATATCCTAGGAAGTGAATATATTTATATACCTCTTCAATTTTTGTCTTTTTTTGTGAGGGATTTATATCTTCTTTGGGTTTATGTAATACATTTTTTTGCTAAGTTTTGTTCTTCTTTTGTTGACACTATACATCACAGTTATGACGTTAGAAATTCATAACAATGTTGTGAAATATTAGTTAAGTTATTGTATCCGTTAGTGGATACTTTAGTAAATTTCAAATATCCAATAGTGGATATTTTGGAATATCAATATATTCAGATGTGGATATTCTGTTATACTACTAATATGATTTTTGAATAAAAAATTACTTTTTTTATCGACTATTCTTTCAATAACTAAATTGACATGACCTATCTACATCAAATAGTTAAAAATTAAAAACCCTATACCCAACGCTAAATATTCTGAAGTGGAAGGAGTTAAGGTCTAGCTATGTTTTGTAAAAGTAAAGAACGACGCTTTGCTAATTACAAAAGTACGAAAATCGTATAGATTCTAATATTAAAACCGTCGTCGCAGCAATAAGCGACGAAGCTAGTTCAGTTATCCGAAAGGGAGAAAACCCGTTGTACCGTCTGACTTCCTGCAATTTTATTTTCAAGAGGGGATGGATTGCAGTTCCATCTTGATTATAAAGAAGCACGAACGCCTGAGTTTCGAGTTGATTCTGTAGTATTGATTGCGTTGCCGTCGAACATTTTTGCGTTGCTAAGTAGCAAAAGTCTGTTTGGCGTCGGTTGCTTGTGATACCTTCATTCACCAAGTGGCATTAGTCGCGAGTGGAGGAAGATATTATTACCCGGACCTCCTGATTGCTTACCCGAGGGAACTCGCCCGCACGCGATGCGGTCCCCTTCGCGCCACGAGGAAGACTGAACTGTGCTAACGTAAAGTGACAGGAAAGCAGAACGATCTCTGGACGGTGAGCATATGCTGTAAGTAGCCCAAGTGACGCCGCGCTTCTGTTAAACCAATAACAATTTAGGGAACTCCTTTCCGCATAGAACGTTTTAATTTTGATTATCATTTGTAAATATGTACAAATTTCCGAAAACTGTTTTTTTAAATTATTATTTTATTTAGTACAAATAAATTATGTTTCGAAGGTTTTATCTGTCTTATTATTACCGCCGAAGTTACTTGTATTAATTCAACGTAAATGAAATTAACTGAAAAGTTCGTTTCGTACAAGAAGTTGAGACCACACTTGGTGGTCGCATTATTATAACTTAAGCTTTCCCGTTTTAGGATAACCAATTCCAGCGTATTCCAAGAAAGCTTAAGGCGTACCAGCGACCTCTACCGTACTGAACTCGTACTGAACCTACCCGCTACGATTAGTAATCCCGGTTGCTAAAATATAAATTAGTTTTTTTTCGAACCGTTACAATTGTGGGCAATTATCCTGGCACGTGACCAACAAAAGCCGGGATCTAATGTAACGAAATTAATTGTATTAAATATCGATTGAAATAACAACAGCAACAATATCTTCGAGTGTCCAAATTTTAAACGAGATCATTTGCACCAATGATATTTAGATATAAGTTTTACCTAAGTTGTACTTAAAGTTTGTAAGTTATTGTTATTGCTATTATTCTACTGCAACTAATAAATATTTAGTTTAAGAAAGCACAAAATGAAGTTGGTATAACAGGCCTTTTGGCGGCTATTTTCTTTTTAAAAGTATTTGCATGTTTACTGAGTTGATACTAAACAATCACATGACAACGTTACAAAACTGAAATTCTTTCATCTGCCTTGGGCGCTTCTTTGAAAATTATAAGCGTTGCTATAATGGATTTTATGTTCAAACTGATGTTTAAGAAATCATTACAGGTACAGAAATTCTAATCACTAACGAGTATGAAAACAAGGTTGTTATAATGATTATCTTCCTTATTTTTTAATATAAGAAACTAAAGTAACGGGAAAAATTAGTCAACTGAGCTCGGCTAATGCGACTAAAACCATTTGTCTCCAAAGAGAATTTGAAAAATCGAGCTTCAATTGTTTCTGTGTTTTATGTCAAGTTGAAAAGGAACTTGACTAATTGCAAGATAAGTTCTAAACATTGTTATACTGTGTTAAATTCTTTTGACAACATTATATATTTTTATTTAGCAAATACTTCAATACGTTATTTTATAATTTCAGAGCCGCTTTAATTACTTGCACTTAAATCTAATGAAGTCATAGAAACCATTACTAAAATTAAGGTCATGTTTATTTCTACTACGAGTATAAAAATAAATATAACAGGCCGATGAAACTGAACATAGAAAACATAAAACTCTATTTTTTTACCAATAGCAATATACTTATTGCAAAAGCATTCTATTAGCTTCAAGATGCGTGTTGGAATAAGTTTCATAGTCTAAATAGCAGTATTTTTTGGGAAGCAATTTTATATTCCGTTTGAAATCGAATAACTTGGAATAATAAGACGCTTGTCTACAAATCCTGATAAAATCCTAAAGTTTCCGTTTCAATTGAAATAACTTCTTAGCTATAAACCCTTCTTCTCAATTTAAAGCTGTAAAATAATTTGGTTAAAAAATTTAGACCGTTTCCGGTAGGAACTTATTTAGGTCTAGTTTTGGCATCTTTTAAAAGTAAAAACGCTCGGTATCGTAGAACAAAATTATAATATACAACATATTATAATCTTTACTTTGAAATTCTAGTAGGTATTATTAATATAACATGGAAGGAGTAAATTTTCATTTGTACACTTCCAGTTGAAAAATTTTTATAATAAAAATTTGCATTAAGGAAACCCTACTTTTCGTTTGTATGGTTGGTCTCTTTGAGAATGTCTACCAATTTGTATACGCTACAGTGTCATTTTTCAGTGCCGTCAAGTCTAATAAATTTATATAAACAGATGGATAAAACGAAGTGACTTCTAACCTACTCCCCATTTGCAAGGGCTCATAAAATAAACCTCCATTCAGGTCGGTTTATGATATTAGGAGCTTCTGAAACCTAAGTCTTTGTATTTGCGTATGTACACTAATGGAAGCAACTATTAAATTTCGTATGACAGCTTTAAAGTAATTAATTTTAAAATTATAATAATTCGGTATTAATGGAAGGTAGAGGTTTCCCAAGTTTCAGTTATTAGTTTAAATGAGTATACAAGTCTATATTAACAGTAAGAGTAGCGCAAACATTGTTTGTTAATAAATTATAAGGCAATAGCCTGTTTAGATATACACAAAGTAAACTAATTTCACTTCTAGTCTCCAGTTGTAATTTTGTATAATTAATCAATTAGACGTTTTAATGTCATAAAGTGTGTGGGGGTTAATATTTGCTCTTCCACTTATTTTTCTATTTATCCGGTTTTAATTGTCGTTCGTTCAATAATTAATTTACCTAATGCCGCTGCTAATTTATATTAAAAATATATCGACAAATTGAATTCATTCTAACAATATCAGTGTCAAAAGTAATTTCTTATAAGTCTAAGAACTATTTCCAGTTTTACTAAATTTGGACTAAAGCTCCCTAATAAAGGTTACAATAAAAAGTAATGCAGCGTTAGGGTCAATGGCGTGACAAGGAAAACAATTCAACGATTAAATCTACATAAGCTTAATGTTTTATCGCCCTTAAATCGAATACACTTTTGTAGTCTAGTACAAATGATATATAATTTACTGAAATATAAATATTATATTTATTTACAATCAACATTTTCAATTTTGTTCAAAATTGTTTCGGATGTGGTAAATCTAAAATTAAGATATGCTTTAAATAGGTTGTTATCGAACTCAGCATAAATAATCATTCATTAACGATCAAATTCTTTATAATTAATAAACTTCGTAATTATCTTATATAACATAATATAATATCGCACAAAAAAGTTAAAAATGCAAAATAATTGTAAAGAAACAGGCGACGCCTTTGGCTCCTTTAAAATACTGTATTTAAAGAATGGCTTGTGATGTACATAAAGGTAGAAAACTGTTTAGCTTTGTAAATTTAAATCCTACAAATACGAATACTTTGGTCATACTAAGATTTATAAAATCATGTACGGAAGAAAATTTAAACTAATTGTGAGAATCCTAGTTAATCGCTAA
>JAHWXV010134054.1:0-10248 GCA_024586415.1 Phrixothrix hirtus | reverse complement strand
TAATTTAAAATTGCATTTTTACATTTTATGATTTTTCTAATAATTATGAAATTTTGGTGGGTATTTAATTAATTGTTCAAATTAATCATAGCAATATCTTTGTCGGTTTCAAAAAAATCGATTTTTTTTATTTAACGAAGTTATGAATAAAAATATGAGAGCGCGCAAAACGACTAACGCGCTCTCGGCCGACCGTTATTTTGACTTTGTTCTTGTCCCTTCCAGGTATAAACCACGTATAGACCGGCAATATTTCGTAGCTCATAGAGCAGTGTGCATCGGTCAAACATTTGCACCGAATAAAATTAAACGTCGATTGATCGATGTTAATGACCCATTTACAAGCACGCACACACGCACGCACGCACGCGCGCTCATGCATGCGCTTGCGCACGTACACACACACACAAACACACGCGCGCGCGCGCGCGCGCGCACTCACACACACACATAGGCACACACACACAGGCACATCACAGGCGCGCACACACACACAGGCACACACAAGCACATACACACACACATCCATGACCGGCCCGTAACGGTTTAAAATATTCTTGTAATTTATAAGGCGTTGTTCCCACTCGGCCTGCGCATGACTCTGCCGGTGCAAACAGTGCTAGCACCGTCACGGTACCGTAGTTGTCGGATTTCTTGCGGACGATATTTCGCTATTCTGCAACGGGTGGATTTTTTCAGTATTTTGATTTTTCGTTTGTAATTGTTTCGTCGTCAGAAACACATAACGAAAAACTAATTGAATCAGTTCGGAAGTATCCCGTATTGTACGACTTGTCCATTCCAAAATACATGGACACATACTTCAAGAATACTATCTGGAGCAAAGTTTCCTTTACTTTCCGTTTTCTTTTTCATGCCCCGCGTACCCATTTGCGCTTTTTTGTTTAATGCGCCTCCTCGTCATCGTTAATTACGACAATCTTAGCTAATTCACTGTCTGTAAACACAGCCATTCCAACCAACAGTTATACTGAAGCTGTAAGATTATGTGTGAATATACATCACTGGATGTCATTGAAACTGAACGGTCACGATAATTTCACGTCACGGGTGTAACCATAAAGAATCGCGTGCACGCGACGTATGCGATTTAAAACGAAAAAACAAAGTTTTATTTAGAAATTTTCATATCAAAACTTTAAACGCGTTTTTCGCTCAGCGCTTGCATAACTACTTCATCGAGTTCTTAATATTGTTGGATGAAATTTGGAGGAAATATTCTTCATAAGACTCCTTACAAACTGTCAGGTACTTTTCTTATTTTCCATCTTGTTTTTTTTATAACAAAAAGAATGACCAAATTTTAAGACGAAATCGTAACTTTTTTTTTAAAGTTATGTAACTTAGCGAATTTTTAGAAATTCAAAAATCCCCCCGACAGTTTGTAACTATAACACTTTGCACAAGAAAATATATTTGGTTCTCAGATCGACATAACCTACACAACTAATTGATGCAGACACTTCGACCATCTTTTCGCATCACTGTTTTACATAATTAGTTATAATAAGCTAATATTTTATAAAAATTACTTTTATTTTTTTTTAATAAACTAGAAGAAACAAGGATTAAAATAAAAAAAGACAGCATTGATTGTTTTATCATTTATTGAGAAAAAATTCCCGAAAATAGGCTATTTTTTCGTTCTACAAAGGTATGTACTCCCTTAATGAATGTTCCCAGGTGTTATTAAGAAATTACCGTTTAAAATCAAAAGTTTTATTTTCTTCCTTAAAAGTTCTAGAGTGCGTTAATTGTGTAAGTTTACAAAATTTTTAAAATAAAAACATAAATATGTATAATTGTAATATATATTGTATTATTGAATACGGACACATTTTTTTAAATAACTGTCATTTTTACAAAGTCGCTTTAACACAACGTTAAATTTTCTTCATAAAAAATACCTTCATATTAATATTTTGCACGCGCTTGTTTTGTATAAAATTTAAATTTTGTGAAAATAATTCAAATTTTAATCGATAAATAAATTTTATTAAAATGTTCATACAAATTAATGTAAATAAAAAAACTTGTGTTAACTTAAGATATTTATCAAATAAGTTTATAATAATTAATGTGTAAATAATTATAATTAATAAGCAATAGTGTTTTACCACCTACATATGTACAAGCAAACTTGGATGATTTAAAGAAATACGTTCCACTGTTTTTATTAAAACAGCTGACGACCTTGACTCTAATAATGAAGGTAACATGATATTTTGTCAACAAAAACAGTCACATTTTATGTTTTTGAGTATGTTCCAAGCTAAAAGATATTGCAGGTCTCTGTATCCACGATAGATTTTTACGCGAAAATTTACGAAAATTATTTTTTGCGTTAGATTCAAAATTCCTATAGATTTATATTCACGAAGGGCTTGTGTTAAATAATGCTTTTTATATCGTGGACGGCCCAGTATACCGCGTGGAGCGCTACAATGTATAATTACTAATATTCGTATCGTACTGCAACAATGCATTTATACTGACGGTGAACATTTAGCAGATATTATTTTTAAAAATAGCTAGTTAAAATAAAACTATAAGTTTGAGTTAAAATGTATTAATATAAATATTGTTTGCAACTATTGCAGTATTAGAACTTGTGTATAGATAAGAGCATGGTAAATTCCAGTACTGTGCGGTTCTAAATATTTATAAAACATTGTAAAATTTGGGGTAATATTTAATTGCTTGTAATTTGTAGTCTTCCCTAAAAATGAAATATTTTTTAAATTATTATTGGCAATAATAAATAACGAATGTAATGTTGTTAACTAATTTTTATCAATATAACAATTCGAACGTCTTTGTTCTTGTAATTGATAATTCAGGGATAAAATTATCAAGGATTTTCACTTATAAAGGTTCAATTGTTATAGCAGCAAAGTGTGATATGGTTTATTACAATATTATAAGGTTGAAACATAAAAAACACGTTAAAAATTCTTTTTGTATTAATTATGACAGAAACGCTTCTATTGAGAATTTTGATTTGATTTTATTAATTTTGTATTTATATCTAGTTCGTTGTGTACATGATTTGTTTATAATTTTTTGCATGCTTTTTGTTCTTTTTACTTTAAAAGTGGGTTAATCAGAATTTTTAATTATTTTTATTTTAATTAATCTTATAAAATGGAAGCTTTCCTTTATTAGTGAAATGTAGAACAAGGAAAAATATTTTCTACTTCGAAAGTAAAAAGAACAAAAAGCATGTAAAAAATCACAAACAAAGCATGCTCACAACGAACTAATTATATATACAAAATTAATAAAATCAAATCAAAATTCTCAATAGAAGCGCTTCTGCCATGTTTTTTGTGGTTCAACCCTATAATATTGTAACAAACAATATCATACTTTGCTACTATAATAACATTTGAACCTTTCTTTATAAGTGAAAATCCTTGGTAATGATGATCTCATTGTATTACCAATTACACGAACGAAACGTTCGGATTGTTATATCGATAAAAATTAATTAACAACATTACATTCGTTATTTATTACTACCAATAATAACTTAAAAAAATTTTTCCTTTTTTTGGGAAGACTACGAATCACAAACGCAGTACGTGTTCCCAGTTTATTCTTTATTGTAAAAATTATTCCAAATTGTAAATGTAACTTCTGAAGATACAGCTACAGACCAGGAAGAAGAAAATTAAAGTAATAAGTTATTTTATGTCGAATTAATATTTTTAAATGTAATTTACTTTTATAAATAATATAATTTAATATCTTATGAAATAATTGCAATATATTAAAAAAAGCATAACATATATCAAATTTCTGAATTAACCCATTTGCGCGCCTATGCGGATTATCTATTGTTAAAGAGCCTCTTTCGTATCTTCAATAATATGTAGGCGCACTTAAAGTTTATGTGTTTCTAATGACCATCGTTTTTAATACGTACTCGAAACTGCTATTAAATGTTTTGCACTATTTCCACAGACAATGAAACAGATTATAATTAACAATATTTACAAACCGGACGATGTTTCTGGTGTGTATTATGAAGTTGTTAAAATAAAAAAAATATTTATAAGGTATCAATACGTTACATGTAAAAATGAAGGGTAACGGCGCGTGTATTTGCAAAATGATTTCCACAAGCACGCGCCGTAATTTAGTCAACGAGTAATCGGATCTGATTTAAAACTTTAGTGACTTGTGCTCGCTGTTACCCAATGTAAATAACGTTGCAACTAATTTTCAAGTAAATTTTGTTAAAAGTTGTGAATAATAAGAAATTTATAACAAGGAAAACATTGCGCAAAGAATTTATTATTCTTAGCCGGTTTTGTTAGGATTAATTATATTTTATAATTTGGCCAACTTGGCTTAAAGGAGAATAAGAATTTTTAATTTTTTAAATTGAATAAAAAGTTAAAGTAAATATTAGATTTAATTATTTTATTACATGAATTTTTATTTGACTTACTCAATTTCTTTTGTTTACTGACGTATACGTTACTGAGTTAATGAACAAATACGAGACAAGTGTGTATGTTAAAATATTTTCTAAATGAATGCGTAAATACTTTAAGAATGTAAATTAAAATATTTCCTGAGTGAGCAGTCGATTGATTACAAATGATTATTTAATTTGTCAATTTGTTTGAACTTAACCTAGATAATCGGCCCAGAATATATAACTGATTAAAGTTAATTTAAGATTACAAAATTTGATCTAAAATTAAAGCTTGAATAAACAATTTTAAATGATTTTAATTTCATTTACTTAAATTGAAAAATAAAATGTCTGTAGATTACTATTCAAGAATTCTAAAGTTTATGTCCAGTATGATGTCATCATTAAAAATAATTTTAATTCGCAACAACTTGTCTAAGAATAAATAAAATTGTATATATAAAATTCTTGGACATAAATAAGGTGAATTAACTATTAACGTAAATTAACTAGTTGTAACATCCCGTTAGGCTAGGTTGTTAAAATTATACAAAGCGACAGATTTGCTAAACTAAAGAAAAGGTCTAAATAAATGCGTGATCATCTCAATAGATAGCATATTTAAAATATGCATCAGGTTTGCCACAAACATACCTAAGTTAAGGGTCAATGCTAGGATTCCGCAAATCAACCAAATTTATGCCGTCTGAAGCAACTAACCTAAAATTAAATTTAATCACATTGGTTTAAATTCAAGAAGTAAGCAGCCTTATTGGATAAACCAACTGTGGAAAGGTCCACAAGTCCACAACAACTTAAAATTAGCGTCTTTTCCTCATCAACTAGAATCGATGAAAAATCGCAAAGTGACCGTAACTAAGTTAAGTGATCCACTCATCGTTACAAATTGATTTAGAGAAGAAACAGATCACACCTACCACCTCTAAATTCAAAAATCTGGCGTGAGACAACACACGACTTTCTCTTACGCACATAGATATGCCTAGTGTCCACAAATGATTAGATTATTGTCTACGTTTATTTTGGAAACGACAATTGTAAGTCGTCCATCCAAGTTACTGAACAGGCGAAAGGCTGCTTAACTCCGGAAATTTTCTCTGATAACTTGATTCAACGCATTTTTTCAGAAAAACTTAAGTTCACGTAAAGGGACATTAAATACATAATAACCGTAGCACATTTAAAAATAAAAGTTGTAGCTGTTTTCGAAAAAATCGCAAAAAAACTTAAAAATCTCAAGAATGAAGTGGTACTTCCGGTCATTCGATTTTACCTAAATTCTTGACGTCTCATGTGCAGAAGATAAATATACGATTTCATTCGTATATCATAGTTGGTTTTTGAGATATGTTGTTCACAATTAATACACTAAGTACTTCTGATTACACGATTTTTAAAAATTTATTAGAGATACAGCTTGATTCATATAAAACGGAATGAAGTAGCTAAGAAATGTATTAAGTTTTAAAAAAAATCGTTAGAGCAGATTTCACAAAAATCGCGAAAAACGAAAATACGGAAAATATCTAAAAACGACAGAAATAAAGTGGTTATTAGATTTTAACCAAATTCTTGATTTGGCATATCAATGTAATTATGGCCACAAATATAAATTTTCATTCAGCTAGGACTTTTAGTTTCATAGTTATTTTATTTTGAGTTAACGGTTAAGGTACTTCCGGTTACTCAATTTACGGAAGAGTTTTTGAAAAACAGCCTAAACTGTATAATAGGCCATTAAATATCCAAGATATTCAATAAGTGTTGAAAAAATCCGTATAGCCGATTTCGAGAAAATCGTGAAAAACGAAAAATTCGGAAAATATCTAAAGTAACAGAAAACAAGTTTTACTTCCGGTTATTCGATTTTAACACAATTTTCCATTTAGCATACGAAGGTAGTTTGAATCTCAAATGCAAATTTTCAGGACTTTCAGTTTTGTAGTTAATGGTAAGATTACTTCCGGTTACTCGTTTCACTGAGAAATTGTCTTAATTATATGAAAGGGCATTAAATGTCCGAGAAATATAATAAATTTAAAAAAAAATGGTTAAAGCCGATTTAGAGAAAATCGCGAAAAACCAAAAAATAACAAGAGTAAACTGGCAGTTCCGGTTATTGAATGTTAGTCAAATTGTTGTGATCGTGTGCGAGGGTGGATACAAACTTAAATATAAAATTTTGTTTATCTACTTTTCGTTTTCGAGATATTATGTTCACACACACATACACGCGCGCGCGCGCTCACGCACGTACACGCATGTACGCGCGCGCGCACACACACACACACACGCGCGCACGCGCGCGCATGCATGCACACACACAGACCAATTTTCAAAAACATAATTTTCGTACCCAGGAGACCCGAAACGTGCATTTCCGCCAAAATTTCGACATCGAAAATTTTGGAAGAAAACTTTCTCTACTTTCTCGATACTATATTTCATATAGGTAAAAGAAAGTAATAATTATTTGCAACACGACCCAGCGTGTGAAATAATCAAAAGGGTGGGAATCGAACACAACAGAGAACAGCGTTAGCTACAATATCAGTAAGGTTAGTTTTCGCTTCAAAAAGTAATTAGTTCGCATTCAAGAGTGACGCACTCACGATAAATGTAAAAGACTTATTTAAAACGTTAAGATAACTTGCATTCATTTGAGACAAATAGTCTCTATTATTCATTCAAAAATTCTTGCATTTAAAATTCAAGTAAAAACGCTAGGCCTTTCTTTTGGCATTTAGAGTAAACCAATTATTGACAAACATTTGTCCTATAAATATATTTAAACTGATAATATCTAAACCTTAAATTAAATACCTTTTGATATCAATTAATTTAATTGCTTTACGTTAATTCTATTATAGCATTTTATTTTATTGTGTTAAAACGCTTATGATGTAATTTTTATTTCTATTTTAATAAATTATTTAATATTGACAAAGCTTGATTTTAACCAAAAACCCTTAACAGCTAACAGGTAATTAACTGTACTCGGTCTAACTGTCCTCGAGCAGCAGTTGTGTGCTATAAAAATAAAGGAGTTTGCTGACTGATGAGCTCTAATTCAAATAAATAAACCGCCAGGTCAACCACATAATTGATAATAAATCAATTAAACCGTCACGACCAATAATCATCAGTACACGTTTTCGATGGAAAGTTCCAATCAATCACTTACTGTGGGATGAAAATTTGTTAGGAATTGATGTTACATTGGTTACACACCTTCTTGAATTTAGGAGCATTCGCTTTTTCAATCTACACAAGTCGCTTTGTTTGGTACTGTTGTCTATTCATTAAATATAGTTAAATTTTCACCTAGACAGTTTACCATCTTAAATGTCTTGGGATAGTTTGCTTCCCAGTAACCTTTATTAGTTTGATTTGATAAGTAATTATTTTTCCTTAATTACTGATATATGGACTTGAGTTCTAACTAGTAAGGTGAGTTCGTACAAATTTTAAAAGCACAAACCGAAATTAAAACACGTCAGAACACTTCACTAATTCAAAAGCACAATCACTACTTGATATAATTAAAGCTAACAATTAGTAATTGTGACTAAAGGTCCAAAACTCAAGACTCCGTTTGCGTTGTTGTGAGGATTTATATGTTTCTTGTTGCGATAACTCTCTAACTTGTATTTCGAATCCACCCACAGTTTGTTATTTTAAATGAAACATGACGCTTTTATTGGCTAGTTTCATGACGAATTCGTGATCGTAACCTTAACGTGTTATACCGCAAATCTTAATCCCTAAACCAAAGTATTAAATTGATTTAATTAAATCGACTAAGCCAGGCAAATAATTTTTATAAGAATGCTTGTTTTAATTATCTCAATATGAAATTCTGCTTTACATTTCTAAACCGTTAATAAATTACACAAATTTTAGGTTTTTATATTTAACGTGGATTTAATCCTTATTTTGGAAACAATTAAAATGTGTCCAGAGGTACCTATGTATTATATTCTTTTAAGCTGTTTAGTGCAGATTTAGTAAGTGTTGAATAATCGATTTAAATTTTCGTAAGTGCTTTTCATAATTTGTTTATAATCAGCGAGCTTCAGTTTTGACGCAATATTCACGTCAAAATTATGGAAACTCTTATGAGGCCTGTTTTCTAGAAAACAGTATTTCAAACTTACGTAATAAAATTTATAATACATAAACTATTTAATAGCGAAGTAGAAACTTTATGACCAGAAAGTATTAAGCATCCCTTTCGTAGCTGTTGTGCTTGTTCCCATGGCGTTAATTAATAATGCACAACTAATACCACTTCACACAAATGCATAGCCACAAGGGATAATCGTAAATTTAGTGTAAAAAGTTTTTCTCATATTGTGGCCAATTTTGTTGTTTTTTTTAATTTTCGTAAAAGCAAATTCGTTTATTGCATTAAAAGCAGTCAACGTAAGTAGATAAATTTATTAAGTAAATAAACTACTTCATATTGCTCAGTAAAATCAATATTAGGTGTTACAAATACAATTTCGATGTTGACTTCGTAGTTCACGTTGCAGGAAATGAGAGTTTTAGCCTCTGCTTTCCTTGGACAGATATCGCATTCCCAGGAGCATTGCACGTCCTTTGTTACTTAAAGCATCTTATGCGATACATACCTACAGCACTTCCTACTATATTTAGACTATTGGGCTGTAGTCGATTTAGTCTGTGATATTCTACAATTTGTAGTGCACATTTTCAAACTAGTTCGAACTAACTCCGGCTTGTTAAGTTCTGGCAACTTTCCTAGCTTCAATTGAAAGTGAATGTCGAATAATAGTAGTTCTTGTGTACTTTGGTTGTTGAAATGGAGCCAGCTTTTATTTCTTCGTGAAAATGTATTAGCCCGTTCGAGTTTTTTAAATTGTAGGTGCCTACTTAGGTAAAGCTCTTACTTACTTTTCCAAGAAATGTAACATATTCAGTTCGGATTCTCTCTAAACGTTTTACACAATTTTTAGTTCCTGAAGGAGCATCATGTGCCGATAAAGTATAAAATACGTTTGAATATTCTCTCCTATCTATTCTAGTACAGCACTTGAGGACGATTAAACATTTAAAAAAGACATCGCTCTAGGCTTTAACGTGGTGTCTCGTTTTCATGCAGGACAGGTTTACAACGATGTAAGCTGGGTTAAGGATAAGGGCTTGAACGTTAGAAATCTTTTCGATTTTTTATATGATTAGGGGTGCTTGTGATTTCTACATTTCCTTCTTCGTAAAATTTTGTTCATTGAAGAATGCATTGTTAGTGTAAATGGATTTCTTGCAATTGTATAAAATGGGTTTATAAAGGGTAACCAACATTTACCCTACACTATCATACACTAATAAATATTGTTTGTTTCTCGTAGTTGCGTAGATTACAACCTTGTAGTTAGTAGGCTAGATTAAATCACAGAAATAACTCAGTTTGCCTGGTATCGTTCAGATAAATACGATTTAAAGATGAATTTATAACCGATTGAGACCGCTCAGTTTGTATTATAAAATAACACTTGGCGTTGGGAGTAAAGAAAGCCGCAAATTGTTTCAGTAGTAACGTGTGTATAAAAAGTTTTCTAATTAAGAGACTTATGGAAACAAAATGATGTATCTTTGCTTAATTCATACAGACATTTCCATTTTCATTTTGTCATGAGAACTACTTTTGACATCTGTCGAACTAATTTATTGTTGAAGTGTTAAAGAAGTTTAATTTTAAAGTTTTATTTAAAAAATGGTGCTAACCGTTCAACAAAAGTCATTTATTCTAGAGGCTT